>JAUCMS010000052.1:17768260-17781511 GCA_032357445.1 Enteromius radiatus | reverse complement strand
CATGACTAGACTTTGAATTATGATCACTTTGTCTGATCCTGTACTTTGAGTTAGTAGTGAAAGTATCTACTTATTTACCAACAAGCAGTCTTTGCGCATGACGATTTTTTCACCATCTGTCATTTGCATATTCATAATCTCTAATTTAATAATACATGCGATTTTATTTTGTTTCTGTATTTTTTCTACTTTAATAAACTCTATGGGAGGGTGGAAAGGTGGAATGTGTCAAGAGAGTGTCATGGAGAGACAGTTTAGGATTTACTTCAGGGGAAAAAAAGCTCTTTGTTTGAACCTGTGGTCCGTTAGGTGTGTGTGGACACGGTTAGCAGGGTGGAATTCCTCAGGGTTTTACATCCATGCCTTACATTTAGGGAAAGAAAAATAAAAAAAAGGCATCTGTCTGAATGGTGTGATTCTAGAGATGAGATAGTGAGCATAATTGTGTGTTCAAAGAGAGCTACATTTTGATTGTCAGTAATTGATATATTAATGCATGCTCTAAGACTTCTGACAACATTTTTGTTATTTTTCTGTGAAAATCTTTCTTGAAAATCATTAATTATGGTAGGAATTTGATTCATAGTAAATGAGACCTGGGAGGTCCAATTTACAATGGGCGTGACTGATCGAATGATCATAACTGTAACAAGTCATTTGATTATGAATACATATGTAGTTTTTTTTTTTTTTTTTTTACATATCCTGTAGATAGAGTACTTTAGCACTGCAATTTCCACTGGGTAATAAATTAGCATAGATCACAGTGGGTTACAGTTAAAATGTGACCCTTTCGCCATTCAACCCTAGTTCCACCAAAGCCCAAGCGGGGGCTTTTTTTCGACACTGTGACTCCCAAGTCTCCCAGTCTTCATGATGAGCTTCCCAGTGGGAATGTTTCTTTACTGAGTGCCTTCCCGTTATTTGATGACTGTCTTCTCTGCTCATCCCTATTATTTTAGAGGCTTCAAAGGGCCCGGAGCCATCCCCAGCCTGGTCTTATGATTGGTTCTCGCTCACCCTTACAGGAACAAAGGTCCTTACAAATTTTAATTAGGCGTTTATGTTGTTCGGAAATGACAGATGTACATAATATACTAAAAAGCTGTTCTCATTTGCCACATTTCTTAAGGCAACTTAAGTATGACCAAAATGTGGAATGCAGTTCAATCTGATTAACCCTCTTTTGTCGATCAAAGCTGATAATGAATCTTAAAAAGTATTAATCTGAATTGACTTCTGAAGCTGTGCGTTACATCCCTTGCGGTGTGTGGCTTGTGAAGGCATTTCTGTCGGGTGCCCTCTTGAGCTGGCAGTGTACTGACATGTTTTCTCAACCCCTCAGGCTGAGGAACCTCAGATGTGCATTCCTTCAGACAATGCACACATTTCAGAAATCTTTGCTTACTCTTAATGGTAGACGATGCCGACCAGGTCTCCAGTTGAACATTTGGGCTGCATTCACGAGTCATGATTTTGTGACGAAACTCTATGCATGTTTGTTGGCTAGCAATGTGGTTCGGTCTGATTTTGATGTTGCATAATTGCATGCAGTTCATCCAGTAAAACGTTCCAGAACAGTCCATCATCACTGGATTAATCTCACGTTGTTTAAAACCTGTGCCACTTTTTTGGTTTCGTGGAACACAAAAGGAGATATTTATATTACAAGTGAAAGTCCTAGCTGTTCTTTTCCATACAATAAAAGTGGTGTTCCATGAGCATAAGCTTCTATGTTAAGACTGTGTCTTACTAACTAGATGCTATTAGGTCCTCATCCATTTTCATTAGCGCATAAGTGCTCCACACAAGAAAGAGGGAGTTTGGACTAAAATGAGAGAGACTAAATGTAACAAATTGTTTATTTTTGGCTGAACTGTCCCTTTAATACTGGAATAGGAGGTGAACTGAACAGTATTCTTGGGTAGCAGATGGTTGAAAGGCTTTATTGTTCTTTGATGTTTCTCTACAGTCGTGAAAGGGGGGGAAAGACGTGGGGAAAAATTTTTTTTGCAAAAAAATTCCGTCAGAGATGTTGCCTCTCGGAGAGCCTGTGGCATAATGCAGTCTTGTTCAAGCGGCACACATGTGTCAAAGAGGGGAGAGTGAGAGGAGAAGGGGGAGAGAGAGAGAGATAGAGGATGAAAGAGAGAGAGAGAGAGATTCTGACTGAATTCATTATTAGAGTCTCAAGGAGCAGCAGGTAAAAAGGTCCCCAGCCTATTGCATTTAATATAAAACGAAATTCGAAAAATACTCTAAATGTATTTCTCTGAAACCTATGAAAATGCATCCATGGATGTCTGTTATTTTAACTCTACATCCATTCATAACAGTGAATTTCTTAATGAAGTGATTTATGCAAATGATAGAACTTCCTGTAGAAAAAGCCCCTCCCACTTTTGGGTGTTCTGTGGAATCAAATGATGGCAGGTTTAGGATCTTGATGACGTGCAGCTCTCTCTCTCTCAGTTAGTACCTCCTTCCACATTCACACTTGATGTCTAATCAACCTTCTCTCCCACACACACACACACACACACACACACACACACACCAGTCTGCCTAATGCAAACAACGATAGTGAAGAAGATCAGCATGTGTGTTTGCAAAGCAGTCTGGTTAAAATCACACCAGGTCATCAGCTGCGCTCTCCTAATGACGGCACATTCTCAGTTGGTTTTCCGAAGGATTTAGGAGTATTGACATTTTTCTTTGGCACTTGCATGGCAAAAGGTCAGACTCAGGCTGCAGCACCACATCTGGAATATATGAGGCCTGAGGCTGTGGAGAACGTCTCTAGAAGATTCCTCACAACAACTCTGCTTCTCAGCTCTGTCATTGTATTGGTTGAGTTTGAGGTTTTCCTTTTGTCTAGCTTGTATGTTCAGCGTAAAGCTCGGATTGAGTCTCTCAGATATAGTGGGGGATCCTTTCATTTCACACAAAGAACCAGTGGACAAATGGTTTGTCTGAGCTTTTTAGAGCTTTAAATGGGGTGGTAAATGTTTTCTCTGCAGCAGGAATGCCTCAGCCTCTTTATTACAGCATTTTAGACCTCCCTCAGATGAGTTCGGCCTTTTGTGACGTAGAAACCCTTTATTTTTGGAGGTTTGAGTGTTCAGTTTTATGTGGTAGATGCCAAAGATTCACTCAAGTCCCAGTAGGGTTAGGTTAGACACATATGGCACTGTTGGTCGACTCTGGATAACACCCAACGACCAAACATGTGCCATACATTCGATTTACTTAACCCAGCTGTTGCTGAAGTGTCTTCCAAAGAGTTGAAGGGGGAATTGGGTATTTTACAAGGGTCAAATCTCATAGGAATAAAGACCAATGATGTGTGTTTGGTCGGAAAGCCAAGTAAAAAAGATTTTCCAAATATTAGCTTATTTTTTGTGGGTCATAGGTTGGTTAATTTGACTCCATTTTTCATTAAACTTACAGTCTACAAGCTATTGTCTAACCAATTAGAAAAACTTAATTTAGGTATTGTTAATTGATATATAACTAATATAACCAGCAAAATAAAAATGTAAGGTCTGTTTATATTTGATCCTAAATTTGTCTCTGATTTTAAAGTTTTTTAAAAGTTTTATATGTATATATATATATTTTTTTTTCTAAATCAGTTTTACATTAGTTACAACATAACTGTATATTGAAGTTCACGTTAAAATCCTAAAAAAAAAAAAAATATATATATATATATATATATATTTTTTTTTTTTATAAAATAAAAATATATAAATTCTTAATTTTTATCTTGTTCAATATTTAAAAAATATATTCAAAAGTGTTTATGTAAAAAAGAAACTTGGGTCATTCTGTTGAAATTTACTTTAAAATCATAAAAACACATTTTTCAATTTCTTTAGTTAAAAAAATAAATAAAAAAATAAGTATTTAAACATATTATTTTAAAAAAGGTTTCTGCTAAACATTGAATGCATTTCTCCTTATTTATTTGTTAAGATTTGTGTGTATATTTTCTACCCCATACAGCAGAACCTGTGGATGTCCTAAAAGTATTAGAATTTCCCACTGTCCCTGAAGGAGTACAGAAAACTTCAGGATTTTGCACAAACCGAAGAGCATCACAGCCGGACACTGCCTACAAAATAGGCAGGAATGCCCAGATCAGTGCCCCAACCAAGCAGCTTTTCCCAGGTAAGCTGAACCCCATGAACATGTCTCCATATCCTGCCTACGTTTAAATGTGCCCTTTGTTGTGGTTGCCAAGGCTTTTGACAGCAGATGCCATCCCTGATTGTGCAGGGCCATGTTTCACTCAGACGCTTGTATTGTTAAGCGGCAGGAGAACTTGGCTGAAATCTCTTGACCACAGCATGGCTTGTCTGCTCAGTTGCATAAGAAATTGTTAAAGCGATAGTTCAAAATAAATAGTAAAAATCTTTGATTTACACAGCCACATGTCATTCCAGATTACTTTTTTACTTCATACAAGAAGATGTTGTGCAGAATGTCCAAGCTGCTCTATTTGTAGAAATAAAAATTAATCAATGAACCCCAATAAAAATACCCCTTACGAACCATGTACCATGTCTACCAAGTCCTCTGAGCTTTTATGAAAGGTTTAAGATGCATTATGTAATCAGAATGAGGTTTTAAACTAGCAGATGTTTCTTTATATGGTGGAAAACAGATGCATGTTTATTACTTGTTAATATCTGTTCAGCCTATATAATGCCATATATCTGGTGTTTATTATCAAGTTTCTTGCATCATTCCTTTTTAGCGTAATATTAAAGGTCTGATAAAATACATTTTGCAATGATAAACTGTATAAAATGTAAAATCTTATTTAACATTTTTCTCATTTTGTGCCACCATTTAAAAAAATTAAACAATGCATATACACTAACAAAGGAACTAATTAAAGAACTACAAGAATTAAACTTGTTCATTATAGCCTGAAAATGCTTTACAGATGACAAAGGAATTAGCTTAAATTAGTGCTTACATAATATGTGTGCTATATATATTTATTAATATATAAATACACATGTATGCACATATTTAAAAAAAAAAAGTTGTTTGCATATTAAATGTATTTATTTGTATTTATAATATAAATTAAATATAGCTATGTAAATACATGTAAATCATTTCAAAATATATGCTGTATGTAATTATATATACATAATAAATATACACAGAACCCACACATTATGCAAATCACTTTTCTTTTGAATGTGATTAATCACGATTAATGGTTTGACAGCACTAGTTTAATATAATTTAAAAATAAAAAAGTAAATAAATAAATCACTTGTCAAGCTGACAAATAAATCTAAATATTATATGTTTAATTCATGATGTAGTTAAAAGAGTATTTATGTATTATTTTCCATAATCAGTTCATTTCTTTATTTAGTTTTTAAGTGGCGCTCCTAGTCCTCCATTGTGTTTCCAGTTTCAACATTGCAATTAGCTGTTTGGATGGTCTTCAAAAACCCAATGAACCCTTCGGTGAGCTTGTTTTCGGTCTGTGCTGTTTTCTAGATGGTGTGTTCCCTGAAGACTTTTCCATCCTAACCACCATCAAGCCCAAAGCTGGAATCCAGTCCTTCCTTTTGTCCATCTACAACGAGAAAGGCGTCCAGCAACTAGGCGTAGAGGTGGGCCGCTCACCTGTCTTCCTGTACGAGGATCAGACAGGCAAGCCTGCCCCGGAGGATTACCCCCTGTTCCGCTCCCTCAACCTGGCCGACGGAAAGTAAGTCACAAAACACAAAACTGAGTGTACAGCAGCCTTTTTTAGGATGTTTAGATCCATCCTCAGAGACAGAGACTGACTCCAGACAGGGTCAGACAGAGGTCAGTCATCAGCAGGAAGTCATTTGTTGCCAGGCTGGAGTTTTACGCTGTAGTCCTGAGCAATCATATGCGGAGGAAGAAATTTCTGTTTTAGAGTCATTTCGGTTGACAAGAGTTAACAAGTAGACAAATCAGAATTTCAGGTGTCTGTTGAAGCATTAGTTATGTGTGGTTTCTTCCGTGAGGCGAGCCAGAGGAGATCTCATTGTGACTCTGGATTGATGGAGTGAAGCAGACAGGGCCGTAGGTGATCTGACCTCTGCAGTGATCTTTCGGGATACTGTTATTTTAGAAAGATGGAAAGTTGGATCCACTGGGGCAGATGCATGACCTCAGAAATTAACCTCTTGTATAACATCATCAGGAAGCTCTTACCAACATTAAGAAATATTTATTTTCTCAAAGTAAAACAATAAATAAATATTTAAGACATAGTTACAGTATATAAATAAAGACAATTATAAGATAAATGTCTCATGATGAGATACAGAGTCACAATTACAAGATAAATTCACATTATGATGTATAAAGTCACAGTTTTAAGGAATACATTTATTTTTTTAAAGGACATTTTGTGAGATGAAGACACTGGTGTGAGAAAATATTCACAATGAAAAGATATAAGGTCAATATAATCAAAAATTGAATATTAAGTCACAATAAATAAACTAACATTTTTGAGATAAAAATCACATTATGATATAAAGTAAAATTGTCAAGAAATACAGTCACAATTATAACACAAAAGTCACTTTATAAGATACAGCGTAAGAGTTGTGATACAGTCACACAGACATAAAGTTGAGTTTTTGATAATTATGAGATAAAAAGTCACATTATGAAATAGTCACAGTTATGGGGCATAAAGTCACAATTATGAAAAAGAAATGCACTTGAGATATGCTATGTGGTAAAGTCACAATTGTGAGAAATAAAGTCACATTTACGAGAGAAGTCACATTATGAGATACAGAGTCACATGGTAAATAAAGTAACAATTACGAGACAAAAGGTCATATTGTAATACATAAAGTCACAGCTGCAAGAAATAGTCACAAATGTGAAAAAAATAAATCACTGTTACTTTTTTAAGGTCTAAGATGGAAACGTGCTTCTTTGGAAAAAGCAATGCTCAAATGCTCCCTTTAACCTGACATCCTCATCCGCTGAAATTAACTGACAGCAATAGATGTTTCTTATTCGATTTTAAGAAGCTTTATTGTAGGTATCAGTTCAGTGGGGTGTTTTGCTGTAAAAACAGCAATATTTCCATGAGGGATTATAGTGCTTATGTTGATTATAGTGCTGATGAGGATTTCAGGTTAAATGCACCTTAATTGGGCTAATTCTGTCGTTCCAGTTCCCTCATGCAGGAAGAATTACGATTTAAAGTGGCTTTTTAAAATCATTTGTACAGCTAAACAGATTAGCTATCACCATTTTAATATAACTTTCAGATGTTTTTGTGGTTTATCTTCCTCAGAGACATAAAATTACAGTTGGTCATAATGATGGAAATGTGATCTTGTATAAAGAATCTGAAAAGCATTTGTCTTAAATTGTGTGAAATGGGTTGTTTACAGCATTATAATCAGATCATGTGTAGTCAACACAATACATTGTACTTGGAAGGACACCGCAGTATGTCCTTAGGGAAAATGGGTCATTTTAAATCATTGCATTTGGCAAGTTCCCAGGATGTTTCAACGCCTAACGGTGCGATATTGAGGTTTTACATCGTCACACATCTATCAATCATTCGCGTAATTGCTCTTAACTATGTAAATTGTATTCTGTTAGCAGCTAAATTATACAGAAATGTTGGTCTCCAGACACAGTAAAGCTTGTCTCGGATCAAGTTTGCCAAGTACTTTAAAGGCACGAGCCAGAATAAAGGTTTTTCTTTCTAATGAAGTGGATTATGGGAAATTGATCACCCTTGTGGGTGCCATTGATATGCCTTTGAAATCTGACTGTGGCTTCTTACCCGCAAACCTGTCCAACAGTTTCCCTCCACAGCTCAGTGTTTTGACTCTACAGTTGAGTTTGTCAGCTGTACCTTCCTGACACACACTTTTTACATTGTTCACTGTGTCTGTCATGCTGAATAACTCACAGGGGGGATTTGGTCTAGAGTTTAATGAGTTTAATCCAGTGTTAAACAAGGCCAAAGTTTGAAGGCTGGAATGTGGTCCACTCAGGAATGTTATATCTCAAGAATGAAGGCAAATTGTCTAAGGTTTTAAAGTAAGGCACGTCTCACGTGTGGCGGCCTTTAACCATTTACTGGGATTGTAATTACCTACTCTTCCTGTTCATCGCAGGTGGCATCGTGTAGGCATCAGCGTTGAGAAGAAGACGGTGACCATCATCGTCGACTGCAAAAAGAAGCTGACAAAGCCCTTGGGCAGGAGTGACCATGCTGGTATTGACACCAATGGTATAACCGTTTTTGGAACCAGGATCCTGGATGAGGAAGCGTTTGAGGTAAAGCTGTATTGCATTAATGCACTACACTGGCCTGATGGAGCGTCTAATATTATTAGAACAACATCTGTTCGTTTGAGAACAGGAGAGCAAGAACTAAATTTATAATTAATCTCCGGGGGTCTCCACATGTTTTTTTCAGCACATTTAATGACAAATAAAACTAGTAGGAGGGAGAAATACACAGCCCTGTAAATACAAAAAATTTCCTGCTGAGAAGTTTTGGATTTTGAATAAGAAACGGTATTTTCTTTTGTCCATCTAGCAGATTAACCCCCTGACGAATAAATGCATTTCGAGGCATCTTCTCCTGATGACGCCAATAAGAACTTAAATTACACATTGAGTTTTGATCGTACAGATAAGAGCAATGCATCAATCGAATCTGTCAAAGGGTTTTTAATTTGTATACACATATAATAACAACACAACTCTGTGCATTTAGAAAAGGAAGAAAACAAACAGGGTGCACTGCCTGACGCGTTGGTCTGCGTGATCTTCATTTAAAAATGGCCTTGTGTACGTTACTTCTAAAGTATTTAACCCCCAGAAACTCACAAAATTTCAACACAATCGGTTAAAGTGACAGTGAAAAATGAAAATTTTGATGAAAACATCATTTAGTCCTTTATTTAACCCTCATGTCGTATGACTGTGGTGCACAAAATAAGATATTTTAAAGAAGTCAATGGGAACTGAAATGGTATCTTAAGTGTTCTTTAAAATATCTTATTTATGTTCATGCACAGAACTAAGAAAGGTTTGGAATGACATGAGGGTGAGTAAATAATGACATAAATAAAATTTTGGGTGGACTATCCTCTTAGATACCTATTTCTTTCAGTAGCTCTACTACTTGGCTGGTTTTAGCTGGTTTAAACTGGTGTTCAGCTGGTTTTAGCTAGTTAGTCAGCTGGTGACCAGCGTGACCAGCTAAAGAAGTTGTCAAACAAGCCTGCTAAACCAGTCAACCAGTGGTCCATTTCCTAAAACATAGTTAACTAACTATGGTCATTAATTCCACTGAACACTATTGGTAACTACTGTACACAACTTGAGACCATAGCTGCTTTTGTGAAACGTGTCCCAGCTTAGATTGGTTTCATTTGTTTTGGTAAGGAGCAGGAATAGATCTACATATTGAGCATGCCAGCATGCTAAAGTAATGCTAAATGTGATGCCTGCCTGTTTAAATTCGCAGTTTTGAAATTTGCAAGTGGCCTAATTGCAAAGACTCTGCAATTTCATGAGTTTCTGAGGGTTTAACAACTGTATAGTTCAAACTAGAGTTTGTGGGATGCTATGTAGGACATTACATTGTTTGCCACAAGCTAGCGTTTTGCCTTAGCATCCCATTCATTACTGTCTTTTATAGCTCCATGAGAAAGATCTCTATGGAAGCCTGTCATAAGTATCTTTTTATGTAACCTTATGGTATGTGGAGTCTTTGTTCACTTTAGCTTACTGTGGCCTTCACTTTAGCAATATCTGCGCTTTAATGTGAGTCGTTTAGAAGGCTATGCATCTTCTCCACATATTAAAGATGCAAAATTCTTTAGATTTTTCTACTATTGGAGATCATTTCTGTAATGGCAGAGGTGAAAATTTGTCCCTTTGGACATGAGCTTGCTTAGGATAAGACAGACAAGCCTTGTGTCACTGTTTACCTTTAAGTGGTCGGGTTTTCCCCTCGCTTCCTGTTATGAAGGCTTCTTTCACCTTGTAATTAAAGCTACTCAAAGCCAGAGGAGTCCTCTTCATGCACAGGTTGCTCAGCCGAGGCTTTCATTTGACATGGTAAATGTTGTAAATTCTGTACAGTGCAACTATAGTATGTGCATCATCATAAACAAGAACTGAGTAAATTTATTCAGTGATTTAAGGTATTGAAAAGTGTGGATAATTGAGCAAAATATGGCTAATTTGACCATGCAACACAAATCTATTTTATTTAAAGACTGGATACCATCAGAAAGAAAATGTAGAAAGCACTTACTTTCTTTGGTAAGTGCTTTGCACTGTAGAAAAACTGATGGGGTGGCATATTTCTGTCTGACATGAACTCTAGGCCAAGTATTAATTAGACACTGCAAATTACAGGTTTAAAGGAGAGTCTGCCATCACCTCGATTGGAACAGAAAATGTCTAATTAATTCAAAGTATTAAAATATTTTCATAATAATATTTCATAGTCATGACTGTGTGTTATGATAGTCTGTGATGTATATACAGAAAACAGATTTGCTTAGCAACTTTTCAACACCTGTTTTGGTGCAGAAGTGTAGCTTTTGTCTGTTTGGTTACTGCTGTTTCAGTGTTATGAGTGCGTTTGTTCTCTTAAAAGTCACAGTTGAGGCAGTGTGGAATGTGCAGGGTCAAAATGAGTTAAAGCTGTAAATAATGACGTACAATGGGCCGATTGACAGGTGATATTGAAATGCTTGGCTTCTTGGTAAGGAGGAGGGCTTGGGTGTGTGTTTACCGATGTGGTGGAGAGCAAATTTAGTGGGGGATGGGAACGATGTGTTATTGCTCCCTAATGTTGCTGAATTACTTTAATTCAAGTACTTTTAGCTAGGGCTTCTTGTTGTTAGCGTAATGATGTCGTAACATTTAATTGACCCTTATTTTTTGGCCTATTGTGAATTTTGTCTATGTCACCTGATTCCTCAAGATTTTTTGTGATGACGATGACTGGGATCATATATTGAAAGTGTTTTTTTTATACGCCTTTGTATATGCCTATAGGATCTCAAAATGAAAACAAACTAATTGATTGTGGAAATTACAGATTTTGCATGTGTGGGGCTCCATAGACATTAAATATTAAGTTGATATATTAGTTGTCAAAATTAACTATGAATTTGAGCCATATTATCTACCTGAAACATTTGTTAATGATTTGACTTTGATTTTTGTGTTGTTTTGCTATGTGAATTACTAAAAAATGTGTGGTTAACTCGGACAACTAACTTGAATACCCCACACATGGCGATAAAAGAAGATATTGCGGCCATGAATTAAGAAATCATTTTCACAACTTACTTTGTTTCATCAATGATCATGATTTAACTAAAATGAGTCAACACATAAATCTATTTTTATTTTAATTGATTAATTAATTCTTATGTTGTGGCCATAACATCTATTTTATGTTTCAAATCTCATACATGGGGCTCCATATACCTGCAACTTCTTTTTATTTATTTATTTTTCATGTAATATTTACATTTATTGTGCTTTTGAGCATAAATGCAGTCAAATTAAGAAAGAAAGTTGCCAAAATGTAATTTTGCAAATTAATACAAATGGTATAATACATTTTACCTGTCTTCATCCAAGTTCTTGCTGTTTATATCAGCATATATATATATATATATATAAGCTACGAGAGGTATGCCCAGTATTTAGATTTGGCGTGTCATTTGTATAGTTGGAAACACAAGAGTTCTCTGTGTGAGAGTGTGAACGCTGTGACTGTTTCCACTGTATGACTACTTCTGAAGTATATTTTGGGAAATATGGAGGAAATACCTGGTCAGACCCATAGGAGCGACATCTCTTACTAGCCTTGAATGAATCAACGCTCTGTAGAGCCTCTAAAGAAGCCTTTGATTAAGCAGAGTTTGAAAGTCTACAATGTGCTATTTCCAGGATAGTGGCCCACAAAAAGGATATAAGATGACTTAGTGTTTATTTTTTAACCGTACTTAGTTCTACACGTCTCATTTCTTTCTCATAATGAATAAGAACCTTTCTTCAACCAGCAGGGCTCCTCATACCTACTGCTCCCCTATCAAATCAATCAAACCTACAAAAATGGTTGGCGAAAGACATAAATTATCGCATTGGATTGTCGACACACTTTGAATGACAGTTCAGGAAACACATCCACGTTTCTTTTCCTAAATGGCCAGGTTGCTATCTTAATTGCTATATTGTCTGTGAGGTGAGGAAATAGCATTGACCGTAGCTAATAGAGTTGGGTGTGTTGCCCGGTCGCTCGGTTCATGGCTTTAGGCTCGGGTACATCAAAGTTCACTGCTCCTTTTGTTTCCGATTTGGTGTTCGCTACCATTGGCTCTCTCCAGTTCTGTAATTAGAGCAGTTAAGTACAATTAAATGACTGAGGAAAACTGACCAAATTCTCACATGTTGTAAAGCTGAGGCATTATGGTGCTTAATGACAGGTTTCCTACTGTGCTACGTTGCTATTTGAACAGTTTACTGTATGCTCATGCTGGGGGTCTGCATCTTAAATAGTGTTTCACACACTGGGCCTTCAGGACAACCAACCTTTTTAGTACAAAGCTGAGATGTTTACGAATGACTCATGGGTCGTTAGCAAAAAGCTGTTGAGTAATGCTATTGGTTCATGTTGTTTAAAGATGTCAAATTTACTAGGGTTACAGCGTTCTGTATCACAAACAGTTGTTAATATTGTACAATAGAGAGAGACCTGCTGTAAATTACATATAACACTCAATTTAAAGTTAAGTTACCTAACAAACATATTTTTCAATAGCCTCTGCACTGCAACTCCACATGGGGTAAACATCCAATGAGGGGTAATTATTTTTAATTCTGAGGAAAACACTGCAGTGAACATTTTCATGTTTTGTTCCATGTCAGAAACAAGCTTCTGTACAAGTCAGATGTAATTGCATTACTGTAAATCACTGGGTGGCCTTTATTTTTCTAAATTATTTACTTAAGTCCCTTTGAATTGATTCAGTTCTAGTCGAGTATTTCATGCGTATTTTACTCAGAATAAGCTTTTCAGGGTCCAGGGAGTTGTTAAAGGTGTGTGAGTGACAAATGAGGTAATATGTGTCACTTTTATTGTAACGAAGCGGACGGACAACTGGGTAAGTCTTGAACACAATGATTTTATTAACAGAAATGAGCGCTAGACAGCAA
>JAUCMS010000052.1:17733039-17761891 GCA_032357445.1 Enteromius radiatus | reverse complement strand
TTACTGGAGTAATGTTTTATAGTATGGATCTGTACTTTTACTCAAGTACTTGATTTGTGTACTTCGACCACCTCTGGAGCGCAGTAATAATTAATAATAATAGTAACAGTAATTTTTTAAAGGGGCACTTTAAAACAATCAATTGATCACACAGATAAGTGAAAATTATATATCTTTTTCTTTTTGGCTGGAGTTTTTTAATTCTTTGCTTAAATGTTGCCCATTATCTAGCCCTAACTATCATTGAGAAGATAGCACGTCCCATTACAAACAGTTCCCTCAGTAAGTGACCCAAATATGTGGACATTACATAAAGAAACAAAACATTATCGTCCCTGATGTATTCTGGTTGAATAGTACTGGCTCTAGTTATGAGAAGTTTATTCAACAGAATTGAACTCTTTCACAGCCATATAGATGTATTTACTTGGTGGTTCTACATGATGTTCATGGTGGATATTACAGACACATTATATGCGTGGGTGTGTTTATTCTCAAATTAAATGCGGTAGGAAATGTCTAAATGCCCCTTGTGCTAGATTTTCAGCATTGAAATAAACACTGGTGTTCCTTTACTATTTTTTATGAGTATGTACTTAAAACATACCGCAAATCATGGCTGTTGTAATCAAATGCAGAGACTATTACAATTTGATCTGTTCCTGCATTTGATTACATCATTAATGCATTAGATTGTGTATTTTAAAACATGGTAGTGTCATTTCAAACTTATGTCATTTATTCCTGCCTTCTTTTTTCACCTCTAAGCATAATTTAACTTTACCATTATGTTCATTGTGCAAAAAAGACAGGAATATCCCAAAATCTGCTATAGACTTATAGGCTTGATTACTTATTAAATATGTAAAGTTAACACTTTATTTGTCCCGCTGCAAATAACAAAAATGCCTCCAAAAATTAACCTGATTTAATTTGCGCCTTAAATTCTCATCTCACCATTTATCAAAATCCTTATGCATTGAACGGGACAAAGAAGTGTTATCTTATTGCTGCCCAAAATTGATACTTGATAATTTTTCTCATTCAATTAATTTTGCTCCTGCTTTGCATTAGATACAGTAGTATTTGCTTTAACTGCTTAACTAACATTCATCTTCCCTCCATTGCTCGAACTCCCTTCCCCCCCCGGCTGCCCGCATTGCTTGGGTATAATAAGGCTGCGGAAGAGGAAGTTTTCGGTGACTATGTCACTGAGACGGCCCAGGCTGGTCTGGATCCGACCGCTGCCCCAGAAGCCGTGCTGCCTGACGGCACCGCCGATCCCATCGGAGTGGACACGTATGACTTTAAGGAGTATGATCTTAAGGAATATGATGTGACTGCACTTGACAAAAATCAATATGAGTATGGGGCGTACGATGAGTTTGGCAATGTGGCTCCAAACCCGACGTCCAATTACGAGGACAGTTTCGGGCCAGGGGTTGCCGCCGAAACCGACATCGCTGAAACAGAAGTGACATCGGACGTAAGTATTGGACCCCATACGAGGGTGTCATCCAGACTGCTGGATATGGGAATCTAGCATGCACTGTTGGCTTTGTAGTGCACTAGTTTGCATGGGGTCCAGTCATTTTTTTTGTTCGGTGTGTTGGTTTTTACTAATCTGCATTGCATTTCATCCTCTTGTTCGTGTTGGTTTCCTCTCTGTGTACGACAGATCACATCGATTATATCCATTCACTTAAATGCACTCTTTCATACCAACTGCAGTTTGGACTCTGTCAGCACCTTATCTCCATTATTGCCCCGGGATATGGCAATTACCCCATACCACAGACCCAGCTGTCTGTTCAGACACACCTTTCTCCTCCTCCACCCCCTTAAGAAGCTCATACTTCCCCTCCGTCAAAAACTGTATCTGTATCTTACAGCCCACATGAGCTAAAGTTTGACTACATCAGATCCTGTCCATTACACTGCTGGTTACACACTTTCCAACTTGTTAATCTCAGAGAGATTAACGTTATGAATTTAGCATCACACTTTAGTATGGGGACCAATTCTCACTATTAACTATTATTTTCTCATTATATTGATTGACTTTTGCCTCAATAAACTGCAAATTTAATAGTAATGTTTAGAAATGGGGTTGAATTGAGGAATCTAAAATTTGGTAAAAGACGTTAATGTGTGTTTTATAAGTACTAATAAACAGCCAATATGCTAGTAACATGCATGCTAATAAGCACCTAGTTAATAGTTAGAACTGGTCCTTGACGTGTTACCAAATTTAGCATTTTTCCTTCATATGCATGTGTATTTTTATCTATCTATCTGTTCAATCTGTTGTTCTCTCTATATTATCTATAACTCTGTCAGTCTATCTATCACTTGTTTTGTCTAACCTCTGTTGTATGTTTGCAGTTGGGTGGTGGTGCTGCTCTGGGTCAGAAGGGAGAAAAAGGAGAACCTGCAGTTATTGAGCCGGTGAGTGAAAAGGGAATCCTGGGTATTCATCCACTTTGGGAACAATATTAAAATTAGATCATAAATATTCATTTAGTAATTTGATGCTGCAGTATTTTCTGGTCAGTTTGTTTTATTATTTGTTGTGATTTGTAGGGAATGCTGATTGAAGGACCTTCTGGACCACCTGGCCCTGCTGTAAGTTACCTACGTTTTTTTTTATAAAATGCAATATTCAACCCATGTGTTCTAGTGAGGTTTTTTTAAGTCTAAAATCTCTTGGCATCATTGTGCTCCAGTCTGACTGTTCATTAAATTTTGTTTTTGTCTTTAAGGGTCTTCCAGGCCCTCCAGGTTTACAAGGCCCCCCTGGTTCAGCCGGAGATCCTGGTGACAGGGTAAAAATTCGTTTCAGTCTTTGAATCCAGGCTATGTTTCTTATGACAAGCACAGGTATATTCAGAGCATTAGCAAGCTTTAGTTAAGGTTTAGGATTTGATCTCTCTTTTGTCATATTTAGTCACAGACAAAAAAATCAACAGTGATTAAGTGGGGGGGGGGGAGGCATGTCAAATGAAATCTGTGATGAACATAATGAGACACAGGCTAGGCTAAAGGAAAAAGTGTTGTGCTAAACAAGAAATGCTTAAAATAAACAGTCTGGCTGTAGTAAACCGCAAGACCACATGAAAATGTGTCAGTAAACAAAACATAATGCTAATTTATACTGAACAGGGTCATGACCCTGAGGGTCATGACACGTTTAGTTTTCAGATGTGAAACCCTGAGCGGCTTTATTTAGAAACACAGATTAAAGCAAGTTAACATTCCAAGATGATGAATTGCAGTAATTAACGTTACTTCAAAATGAGCAGTCAATGTTCAGTGGGAAGATTTCTGATTAAATCCGTCACATTACCCTCAATCTATTTCTGTATGCAAAATACACTCATTGCTCACAAAACATCTTCTTCCTTAAACTGTTTGAGGATAATTATCATTACACACTCCCAAAACAACTCCAAAGTCTGTCTGGTTGTGTTGTGGGTATTACACGTCTATGTAAATCCACACTCTAACAGAACAGCACACACATAAGAATGCTAATGAGAAAACTAAATAATTGTTGGGATCAAAATATAATATGAATACCAATACAGTTCATTTTACAAGTGAAAATAAGCTTATGAAGTGTTTAAGTAATTGTTACACAGTGATATCCCCCTGTGCTCATGAGCTAGAAATGGAAACCAATCAGTGTGTTAAAAATAGACAAGTTCACTAAAGGTTAATGGAAGTAAGAGGGTCTCTCTATCTCTGTCCGATCCCCCTCCTTTTCTCATTCCTGTCTTGGCATTCCTTTACCTGTGTGTTGTCAAGTTAAGAAGTGTCAAATTACTGATGTATCCCGTCTCTCCCACCATTCCTGTTTCCTCAGGGTCCTCCCGGCCGTGCTGGTCTTCCCGGAGCGGATGGCTTGCCAGGACCCCCTGGTACTATGCTGATGCTGCCCGTAAGACCCCTAAATCCACCAAATATCCTTGCAGATCTTTCCAGCCCATTCTGCACATCAGTTACATTCTTGTGTTCAGCAATAACACATACATGAAAACAGCTATAACAAACTTGTTTACAATATTGTGTAGTGACTTTAAAAGTATTAAAAACCTATTAAATACTTATAAAATGTTCCTTTTGGTGCTTTTGCATATATAAGTTTAATAAGAAAATCAAATAGATGTATAAAACAAAAATAATAACTGCTTTCTTCACTTGCTTAGACTTCATTATTGTGAAGTAGCTTTTCGAGGTTTGGAAAAACAACTAAATCCCGATTACATATTCATAATGCTGCGGTAAAGTGACTGCTCATACTTTTTTAAAGAATTTTTCTTTAACATTTTGCAAAAGTATTGAAAACCATCTAAATTTTAATTTCAAATGTAGCATTTAATTTTTTAAAAGTACTGAAAATAATGAATCAGAATGTTGTTTTTTTGTGTTTGATTCACTTACTATTTATAGTATAGAATTATTATGCATAATGATGATAAATAAATGGAGATATCTATTAATTTATTGTGTATATATTCTAAATAATTTAGCCTTAGCTTTTTGAAAGGATTGATGAAATCCATCTAAATCCTTATAAAATGTTAATAATATTTCATTTTATATTTAAGTAACTTTTTGTACACTATAATAAAGTATGGAAATTTATTATTAGGATAAATACAGCATATGAAAATAATGTCTGCATACTTCATTTATTAATTTGCTTTTCATTAACTTAATATGGCTAACTCGGTTGATTAACTTACTATTTACAGTACAGCATACTATAGTATTTAGTGTTTTATGTAATGAAGCTATAAAATATAAACAATCATTGTGTTTTACTTCTTTACAGCATATTGTGTATTATCATTGTAAATCCTAATTTCATTTTCATAACATAGATTTTTTTTTATTTATTAGAATTCGTGGTATAGCATAGTATGGGACAGTACAGTATAAAGTGTATACTTCTTTAAAGTGTATAGTTGTCTAGTAGTTTTCAAAAGTATTGAAAATACTATAAATCATAATAATATATGTTCCGAATATTGCTTTGTGTGTTGGGTTGACTCAGTATTTATGTTGTCGGATACTAAATGTACTCTGCTCATGTTTGACAGTTCCGGTTTGGCGGTGATGGGGAGAAGGGTCCAGTGGTGTCGGCTCAGGAGGCTCAGGCTCAGGCCATTCTCTCTCAGGCCAGGGTGAGTATGAGACGTGAAGAGCCAAATGGCCCTCGAGCTTCACCCAGCTGTTTGCTGAGGGGGAGGTGGGGCACTCTTGACTGTTTGTAGGGAAGAGGTGGGGTGGTAGGTCACAGATTGGGGAGGGGATCTACTCCGGCCTTGTTTGCGCTAAAACAAGAGTGAAACGGAGCAGCACAGGCTGCTTTGACTCATGCAGAGAGACTAGTTAAAAATACTAGCAAGGTTCACGACCCGCAAGAGGGCGACCCGACAGGTGCTGCAGATTAGTGCTCAGATCTCTCCTTGACAAATGCAGGCACCGCCCCTCCTCCTCTGGCTGAGGGGAGTAGATGTCTGCCAATTATTGTATATGTTTAATGGTATTTCAATGATTTTGGTTCTTTGGTTTGTTTTCACAGCTTGCCATGAGAGGTCCACCAGGTCCAATGGGTCTCACTGGAAGATCTGGCCCAGTGGTGAGTTTCAGTGACCCCATGACCTCTGCAAAAGTCTCACCCAATCAGCTTTCCAATCACAGTTTTACTGACTGAAAATCAGAGCAAATCAAAGTTTATCGCTATTAATATAAAACACCATCATGGTCCTGTTATTTATATATTTTAATGTTTTTAACATCCCAAATCATCCCAACAAAAGTCCTCTATGAGAATACACTTATTGGGCTACAAAACAGTTGCACAATATATTTTCTTTGACTACTTTTTAATGGGAAGAGCAGGACAAGGTCAGGGTTATTATAGTTAAGTGAGAAACATTTTCATTGCCAGAATTAAAATAAACCTTAGCTGAAATAGATTAAACATTAAAAAAAAATTTTAATCAGTGTACTAAAATAATGAAATAAAACTGAAATTAAAATGAACGTAAAGGGTATTTGTCATCTGTGGGTTGGTTCATTGAGTGGATTATTTTCAGAAAATTATGTTAGATTTTATTGTTTTTTTATCTTTGTATATGCTATCTTTTAAATTGTAAAGCAGCGAAATTGCATTAAAATGGGCTATACAAATAAATAATAGTTGGTGTTGAATGTAAACTTTTTTATGCTTATAGACTAAAACCTGAAAATTACTAAAACATAAATAAATTACTAAAACTTTAAATAAAATTTGAATTAAAAACATTAAAATAAAAATAAAAACCATTGTAGTATCGCACTAACACTGGACCAGGTAACTAGATTGAGAACAGACTTGTTGAAACATAATGTGCCGGTGAACTGACCCCAAAAAATGATCCTACTCAGATGAGACCAAACTAATGGCAAAGTACCTAAAAAAAAGGCATTTGAGAAGTGAAAACCACAGCCATGTCATGTCATACTTATCCTATGTGACTGATTGAGCATGAAATGAGTGGTGGGAATTCAAGAGAGACTTTGAAATCATAATCTTTATTTAAGAAAAGAGCACAGCTACTGCTTAATGGCTAGTTTGAAATCCTTAGATGTGTCATTTAAAAAGCAGACAAATGAGAATCTTCAAGTTTCCAAATGGTTCCTTATAGTAGGGTGTACTTTTAGGAAAAAAATGCAAAACTCAACTCTCAAATTAAATATGAAATCAGTTTTAAAAAACTATGTCTAGTGTCTGGAATAGCAGCAATTTCAAAATCAACAGTTTCTTTTTTAAGTATTCTACTTCATGTGGTACGGTAAGAAACAGCTCATTCCCTAAAGTCAAGTGCAATAACTACTTCTTAAATTTACATACATTGGCTTTTATTGAGGGCTTATTTTGATTTTCTGGGTGACTGAAGCTCAGGAATAGTATGTGCTGTCAAATATTGCCACCTGCTGTTACTTTGTATATAGTGCAGGCATTTCAATCTGTATGTTAAAAACATGTTGGTTTGGTCTAGTCTTGGTCTAATATTTCTCTCCCTCTCTCTCTGCTGACAACCACATTCAGGGTCTTCCAGGAGCTCCTGGGCTGAAGGGAGAGAGTGGAGATTCTGGTCCTCAGGTAAGACAAAGCATCTCTTACCACCAAAGGTCATCCTACCTAATTATATACTTAATCATATATCTTTCCACCATAGGGCCCAAGGGGTATCCAAGGCCCAGCAGGGCCAATCGGAAAACCTGGCAAGAGAGTAAGATATTTCTCTTTATTTTTCACATGCACAAAAGGTTATTAATTTTTGCTTAAACTTGAATGAGTCTTTAGTTAGCATATGGAAAGATAATATCTTCTCTGACCTTTCTGTGACAGGGTCGTGCTGGAGCCGATGGGGCCCGTGGAATGCCTGGAGAACCTGGATCTAAGGTACAAGACATATCCCCGGCCACATATATGCTATATAGTACATATTAATATATTGCTTGAATGGTTTACCTTGTCGTCTTCTCTTAGGGTGACAGAGGTTTTGATGGGCTTCCGGGTCTGCCCGGTGAGAAGGGACACAGGGTGAGTATGAATATGTATTGTCAAAACAAAATACTGTATATATTGCCAAAACAATTCACAAAATATGTAAAATATGTACTCTCAAAACAATTTGGCAAAATGGCAGATGAAGAGATTGCAACTCCTGTAAGGTTTTGGCCAAGGTAACTGTATATTATGATATAAATAAATTAAAATTCAATAAAATATGGACAATTAATATGTATTGTTTCAAACTAAATTACTAAATGTGATTTAAAGTTTTAAAATGACATACATTGATTATCACAAACAAGTTTAGGCTTAAATACATTAATTAATAACTGAAATAACTCATAGCTGAATTATTATTTTACCTAATTTATGTAACCCTTTTTTTTTATAATTTATCCTTTTCCCTATGATTTATCATTTATTATCTTATTTATAACTTTCATTTACAAATATTAATTATTAACGTTATTAACTGAAATTATATTGCAGATTATTATCCCATTGATATTGATTAGCATTTTTATATAATAAGCTAGTGCACCATGAATCCATTTTCCAGACCATGTTTTTTGCTTGTCCTGAATATGTACGGTACACCTAGAGTAAGGGATTATATTCGGACTATTTAGACTGGTTCGGGTAGGTTCCACTGCAGAGTAGTACCTTCGTGATTCATCATAGGAATAACTAAACTAGAAAAGTAGATCCGGCTACAATATTCTTCTGCAAGATGCACACAGTTCTTTTAATTATTCACTAGAGTGCCAAAAGTCATGGACTGCAGCTTAAAAATAAATAAATTATATATATATATACTGTATATGTGTGTGTGTGTTAAAATGTTTATTTTCAACAGCAACATTTTTCTTACCCCCTTCTTGTAAACTGGAAACAAGGATGTCAAATACATAGAATTAGCTGACAATTTTGTTCTTCCTTGTACTAAAGATATATAATACATAATGATACAGATAAGAACCATGAGCTCTTCCAAGGTGAAATTGGGAGTTTGATCTGGAAACTTTACAGTAGGGTATTTCCAACCTTTTCCCACGTCAACACAGGGAATAATTATAAGATCCAAAATGGCTCCTTAGATCACTTTCAAGCAAAGGTGAAATGATTATATATTAAGTTAGATGTAATAAAGTATGATGCTACCTGTCTGTCTCTGTCTGACAGGGTGAGAACGGCCCTCCTGGTCCCCCAGGACCTCCTGGAGAGGACGGACCAAGGGTAAGTACTTTTCTGAATCACCTGTAGAGGGAAAAAAAAAGTCCTTCTTATCATTTAATTGTTTGAGTTATTAGAATAACCATATTATCTTCACTTCTTTCTCCTTTAAAGGGAGAAGATGGAGAGATCGGACCAAGAGGACTTGCTGGCGAGAGCGTAAGTGTGTTCCACCTTGTATCGTTTTTTTTTTTTTTTCTTTTTTTTTTTTTGTTTTATTTCCAGTTTGCCACCAGGGGGCAGATTCACTCAACAGCCTATTAGGATTCCTATTAAAATTCAGAAGAGAATACTTGCTCTTTTTAATCAGAACCTTCTCATTTCTTTTTATCTCAGGGGCCACGAGGTCTGCTCGGCCCTAGAGGCCCTCCTGGACCTCCTGGACAACCTGTAAGTGATTTTTAATTTATAATCTTGCGGATCTGATGCTGATAGCTCACTTCTAATCTTTCACAATTGATTTTTGCAGGGCATTGCTGGTGTTGATGGTCCACAGGGTCCTAAAGGAAACATGGTAAGAGACATAGATCTCGTAAACATGGCGTTTTGACGATAGAATCAGTGTTATAGATGCTGATAATACTTGTTGAGTGAATCTCTGTGGGTTTTAGATATGTTTTGGCCTTTATGTTTTGTGCCATGACTACTGTCAAGTTCAAATTAAATTTCTCACTGCCACAGTGACATCACCAGTGGATGAATAAACCTTGTGTAACAAAATAGCTCGGAATTTGGTGTATCGAATCCGAAACATCTTTTGTTTTTGGAACCAAATTATGACTAACTAAAACAACAGTTAATTCATCTGTTTGTTTGAGTATAAAAGTCATGACCCCTTAGATATATTCAAGTGCTTTTTAACAACAACAAAAAAATTCTGTCAAATATGAGGACAGGCATTGTAAAGCTTACAAGGTATATAATATTATCAGCATTTTGTGCTCACTATATTAGCATCATATTCACATCAGCAAGTAAAGCATGTATGTATGTTAACCCACACAAAGATACTATATATAGAACATTGCTGGTGATCTGACATGCTGAGGGTGCAGCTGACATTTACTAACATTATTTTGTTGAACAGGGACCCCAGGGAGAGCCGGGCCCTCCTGGTCAACAGGGAATCCCAGGAACACAGGTGAGAACAAACACACACACTTTAAACACTGAAGCTTAAAAGTTTTACTGCAAGGTTTCAGTATTGTTTCTCTTTTGTAAGAGTCAGTTTGTCTGGTATTGCATAAAGCAATCCCGAGTGACCTCCATTGTAATTTTCTTTTTATATTGAGGTTTGCTTTGGAAATGTTGCAGAATTTAATAATGTCAGATAGTGAAAAAGCTTTTTAAGTGTGTTCATTTGTTTATTGAATTACAGTAATGCTAGTTTGTAAATGATCTTTTAGGTGCAATCCCTGTAGGAATTTCGGAAGAAAGTATGGTAATTGTGGTATATTGTGTAAAAAAAAAAAAAACGATTAAAAGCAAAAAAGTTTAAAAAGGAACAATAATAATAATAATAATAATAATATATAAATCCATAATAGAATATCTATATGCAATATCTGTTTATTATTGAATATTTAAATAAATATATAAAATATTTTTATTTAATAATTCATATACAACACAATTTAAAATTAACCTGAATTATTATCAATATGTGTATATAATCTTAATTGCTGGCTTAAAGCTTTAATTTAACTATTGTTTAGCCAAAATATTTAAACCCATTTGCTGGCAATTTCTCATCCCTGCTATCATTTTTACTACTGAACGACTCTGAAGCTCAGAAGGCATGGTGAAATTATTTGAAATATTTCTGTAAGTCTCTGCTGAGCTCAGAGGAAGTGGGCAGCTGAAAGCATCTCATTCATAACGCCCCACCTGCAGCGGTCGAATCAGAGCAGTGAGCTCAAATTTCCCTGGAGTGAACTCCTGGTCAGCACATACACAAATACACTGAATCAGCCACTGTAAACATACACACACACACAGTAAACACCCGTGTGTATGCACACACACTCAAGCACACTGTGCAAACACGAGTGACCCTGCCAACACACACACAGGGACAACACAATAAGTCCATTATTGGGTGTAAGTCATCAGTTTGGGCTCCTCTCTACCACACACCTACCCCTCTATCTCCCCCTGCTTTGCTGCCATGGCAACAAAGCTTGACGTTTGCTGTCTGTTTTCTGTTGTACAGGGTCTTCCAGGTCCACAGGGCCCCATCGGACCGCCTGGAGAAAAAGTAAGCCTTTTGTGGTTTTCATTCATATAATTCTCAGGAGTCCTCTCGAACAAAGAAGGATTATGAAACATACTGTGGTGATATAAAACTTTTGATAAAATTCCTGGTTCTTTATCATTAAACAGGCCTCCATATATATTTACATACAGTATATATGCAATATATATATGATAAAAAAAACACACAGGAGGCCTTGGGGGAAAAAAAGATTTACCTAATTTGATGATGCTAACTTCCGAAAATGTTTCTGTTTTAAACAATGATTTATATTGTATTTAATTTATATTGTATGTAACAAAAGCAGTAAAATGTAGCAAATATAAAATAAAGTTTGGCTTTCAATCTGCCAAGGAGTGTAAAAATACAAAGTAGGCACAAAACAATGTTTGTTTGTTTTTAATCAATATATTTATTATTTAGCCATAAAAGAATGTTTTCTAAATCATTCACACAAGTGAAAATTATTTGATAATTGAACAAACAGTTGTAATCTGGCTCTCAGTGATTAACAACTTCTTCACTTTACAAATGGTTGTTGAAAGCAAAAAGGCTATGAAATTCACATCATATGTGTTATGAGAAAAGAGAAATTAATAGGAAACAAGTATTGGATTTCATTCAGCAAATATGCTGCAGGGCACTGTTATTAATCACTTATATTTGTATCTCTTGCTCTTTTGTTTTGGTTACATAAATAAATGCAAAATGAGCTTCGGGTGCAGGATAGATGTGACTTAGTCTCAAAACATGAGCATGCATTTCTTTATGTTAGCATTTCATTTTTCATAAGTTCATTCAGTGCATGTTATTGCCTGTAGGGCATCATCTATGGTCTTAGAAATTCTTCTTAATCCAATCAAAGTTCTTTTTCTCTGTCTCTTTATGCAGGGTCCTCAGGGAAGGTCTGGTTTGCCTGGATTGCCTGGTGCTGACGGACCTCCTGTAAGTATCAGTGATACTGATTTATCAAGTGATTCATGTCTGCTAAACTACCGGTAGGTGATAATTGAAACATACTTCAAGCCCTTTGTCTATAAATCTGACAAAGACCATAACGGATCTTCTTACTTATGTTACATATAATTGATACTATAGAAGCAACATAGCAAAGATGTATGTTCAATATGCAACTCAAGTGATCACAATCTTTACATATTTACAACAAACTATGAGAACTGTAGCTAATGTCACACACTAAAGAGATATCTCGCCTCTTACTTTATACTAGTTTTATGTCTTTATTTTACAGGGACATCCTGGTAAAGAGGGTCCACCTGGAGAGAAAGGAGCTTTGGTAAGGAAACAATTTTAGGGAGCATTTATACATAATGTGAATTAGTAATTATGGATTAGTAATAAAAATGTATTCACTTTTATGATGATGCTAATGGCAGGCAGCTAAAAAGCAGCTAAAATTGCTAATCCAAGTTGTTCTCTGCGGTAAATATGTATATGCATTTAATCTTGATCTTTTAGGTCATCAAAAAAAATGACTATGTAATATTCGTCCCTGACTTTGGTTTTCTTCTTTCAGATTTAGAAAATGTGGTTTCAAAGTATCTGATCAGTGTGTTTAGCTATAAACTTCTTGCAAGGTTACCTCAGCCACAGATATTTATTCTTCGCTGCACACATTTTATAATTTTTCAATGTTGTCACTTTCAGGGTCAGCCCGGTCCCCAGGGCCCCATTGGCTATCCTGGCCCTCGCGGTGTGAAGGTAAAGCATTTTTGTATTTGATAAAGATTTATTGGTGTTTTGTTGAGTTTGTGATATCTGTTTGATCACATGCTCTCCGTCTTACAGGGTGCTGATGGCGTTCGTGGACTGAAGGGAGGCAAAGGAGAGAAGGTATGCAAAAATCCACATCTGAATAATGTCTCTAGATGTTGATGAATCATTGCAGTGGCACTTACTGGTCACTAAATCTGCATAAAAAGAGTCCAATAGCCTCCTCTTGAACATCATATCATAAGTGCTGTTTAATCATGCAGAGAGAGTGTCATAACACTTATTCTAGACACAAAATCACTCCATAACTATTAAGTACGTCCAGAGCCACACACACCTCTATTTTCCCCTTCTCAAAAACCATCAACACATTTTGAAATGAATGCTAATCAGTCGGCAGTAATTTAGGAATGGAGAATGGCACTCGACTGATTATGGGATTGATACTGTAGTGCCATCATAACAAGACTGAGTGTGTATATGTGTCCATATCTAAATGAATAAGGCATTAGTTGAGTTGACAATCCCATCAGGTACTCACAAAGTTGCACAATGCATCATGCACATGTAGGCAAGACATTCAGAGTTATGTTTACATTCACAGAATGAGAATTCAATCATTTTTCAAGACTGTGAATCATTTAGGTAGCATCCCTTTAGCTGCTAGTTCACTTTTAGCTGTTTAGTTCTTTCGCTGCTAGCTCACTTTTAGCTGTGCACAGATTTATTCAAGTGTTGTCAGGTGATCACAAAGTTGCACAATGCATCATACACATGTAGGCGAGACATTCAGAGTTATGTTTACATTCACAGAATGAGAATTCAATCATTATTCAAGACTGTGAATCGTTTAGGTAGCATCCCTTCAGCTGCTAGTTCACTTTTAGCTGTTTAGCTCTTTCGCTGCTAGCTCACTTTTAGCTGTGCACAGATTTATTTAAGTGTTGTCAGGTGATCACAAAGTTGCACAATGCATCATACACATGAAAGATTAAGACTGACTGAATTGGGTTTTAGTCATAGATCAATAATCTGTATCTTAACAATTAGCATACTTTTAGCGATTAGCACACATTTAGAGTATTTCAGCTGTAGCCCACTTTTACCACAGTTTTGGTGTAATTTATTCCATATACACAATATTGAAAGTGCTAAAAATCATTGGCAGTGTTGCAGTACTGCATTATTGTCAGCAGATGGAGATCTAGTACAATTCTAAAAAATTAATGGCGCTTTATATGCAGAAGCTATAGCTTCATCACTCTATATGTTTTCCCTAATGTCTTATCCTACTTTTCAGGGCGAGGATGGTTTCCCGGGTTTCAAGGGAGACATGGGTCTCAAAGGAGACAGGGTAAATAAACCGCATCCAGCCTTACTGGCTTCCAACCCATGCTAATTTAACCCATGAAGGGCTGCACTGATTGGCTGGTTTTCTGTGCACATTTAGGGTGAGCTTGGAATGGCCGGACCCAGAGGTGAGGACGGACCAGAGGGCCCGAAGGGTCGTTCAGGTCCCAACGGTGAATCTGGACCCCCGGGACCGGCTGGAGAAAAGGTATGCTGCTTGTTGATTATGGATTACCGTTATTAGTGATGCAGAGTTTGTGTTTGGAATATTAATATCAAATGAGATGTTTGTTTGTCCAGAGATGTTCTTGCACTAATGATCTTTGGCTTGTTTTCCACCAGGGCAAACTTGGTGTTCCAGGATTGCCCGGCTATCCAGGACGTCAAGGGCCAAAGGTATGCACTTAAATTGAACATGACACCTGTACCTGCATCACGATTGTTTCAATTATGAGCTAAACAACAACTTGGCTCATTAGCATGAACTAATGCCCTCCTGAGAATGCATTATGCATGCTGCGCCGAGTGAGGCTTTTTTAAAATGAGCAGCTCATGCCGGGATTGTTCCCTGTGCTGTTGGGGATGCTGGTCACGCAGGCAGCTAGGAGAAGTTGGAGCACAGATGCCTGTGCCTGTGTCTCAGCGCCTTTCATCAACAACAGCATCAGCTGTAGCAGCAGTACCCAATCTGGCTCAAGCCAGCCCCAAACTAGACCTTAAGTGGCCATGGAGGTTTGGAGATCTTCTGTGACAAACATTGGCATCGTTACAGGCAACTAGTTGATACAATTAGGAAGACTCTTGAGTTTTCACTTCACAATTTGATATGTTGCTTAATAAATGTACTGTATATGGAGTACATTTCAAATTTATAATCAGTATTTTTTGTCCTAAAACATTCTAAAATAGATAAAAATAAGATATTAATAATCGTTTCTTTAAATAAAAATATATTCTTACACTCCTGGAAGATAACAATGCCGGAAATATTGCAATTTATTATTAACATGAATTCATTGGAATATTATAACTTTGTTTTATTTTAGAATATGTACTTTCACACTATGAGACAGTACAAAGTACATTAAAATTAAACTTAAAAGCACATTTTTAATCAATGATGAAAGCTATTTTCAGAATGATTTTGGGAATGTCATTAAAAGAGATATTATTAAACCACCAAAGGCTTAATAATAAACTTAAAAATTAACAGGCTGTCAAAACCTGTTTGTTTGCATGTTCTAAAGGACTTGACACAAGCTCAACCAATGGTGTGAGTTTTTCTTTGTCAAACCAATGACATGCAGAGGGACTGTTCAGGCAAACCTCATTCACTATTTCTGCAGTAGCCAACAGTGGAGTAGAAATTACATACTCCACCTTTAAAGCTTATCATGAATTTGTTTGAATGAGATGGAATAAAGCCCAGTCCTAGCAGAGGTGCTGACTCCGTTGGTAGATTTACAGTCTCGTAAATCCGCTTCTATTTAGCAACATTAACGAACGACAGACAAGTGATGTGATTACAAGCACTTTGACATGCCATCATCTCTGGAATGGATTCAAACAGCCTGCCAACTCTCAAATTATCATGAAGTGCACTTTTGAAGACCAGCCATCACTGTCTGAGTGGTTACTGGCGTCAGAGTTGTGGCATTTTTTATAGAGTGTCACTGCTTATTCGTCAATGTCTCACCTTTACAGTTTCATAATATCCTTTGTGGTAAATCAAAGTTGATTTCTCCAGTAGGCTCGACCTTAAAAATAATGTGTGAAACAATGTATTGATTTTCTTTCTTGAATGCTTATTCCGCTGCCAGGATTGAGGAACGTGGGTAAGCTGTTTTTAATTTACTGCATTGAAAATGAGAGAAAGAAACAGACAAGAAGTGCGAATGAGAGTGATTAAGACTCATCTGTAGTGACTCTTAGTCTTAACTCTGTTTGGTTGTTTATCTGACAGAGTGGCCATTTGTTTTCATCCAATGTCTGTTGTTTCAGTTGATTATATCATTCTCTGTCCTCGGTGGACTCTGTTGTATTTCCACACTGACAAGCGATCCCTTTCCTGTGCTTAGTCTTGTGCAAACAAAACAAGGAAACTGATAATCGAGATGGGCCTTGTTTATCTTGGGATATATCATACGCATTCAAAGTCTACCACTGAATTATTCTGAGAGAAAAAAGCCTGCCAACAATAGGGACAAAGCAGTCTCACAGCTATTTAAAACTCTACAGTGGAAGTAGAAAAGCCAAGGATGCTAATGCTAACAGATTGTAATGGCATTTAACTTTCAGAAATCAGTAGGAGAGTTGGGACTCTTGGAGTTCATCCCTCATTAATATGCAGGTCCTGCTGCCTTCTCTTCCTCCCTTAAGTCTTTTTCTTTGATTTTTCAGGGTTCGACCGGTTTCCCCGGATTCCCAGGAGCCAATGGAGAGAAAGGAGCCAGGGTGAGATGGATTCTTCCAACCTGCTTTGTGTGAAGTGCACACTGCATTATAACAAACATGAAAAAGGCTGATTGATTCTTTTTATGATGGGATTTGTATGATGACTTTGAACAAAAACACGGACACAAATCAATACGTGACTACAAAAGATGCTGGAACAATTGCGTTCATGGTGATTCAGCGAGAATCTCACATCTGGAAAATTACTCACTTGCAGAAAATGGACAAAAGTGCGTGAATACTTGAGTCAGAGGTCATGTAAATGCACTTACCTTAAATGTTAAATTTGTCCAGATTAAAATTATTCAGTTCCTGTTTAAATAGTTTACAAAATCTTCCTTTTACCAGCCTAGCAGTTTGATTAGCCCAGAAGCTTAGCTTATCACATAAGCTAATTATGTATTTTAAATTACGCTTTGTTTAGCTTCCTTTTACTAGTTACTTCAAAATTCTATAATTTAGAGATAGCAGCAAGTTTTTTTCTCGTTAATGTTAGCATTAAGCTAACATAAGTTAGCATTGTTGTGTTAAAGCCTTCCATGAGAGAGCTTGCATATTGCTGCAAAGATTTCCCTTATGTTCATATTTTAAAATACATTTTGTTTATTACCCTGCTGAAGAAAACAGCATATGCTGGTTAGGTATGTTTTGAAGCTGAGATATTGGTTAAAACTGGTTTAAGATGGTCATTTGCTAGTTTATGCTGGTCCTTTTGCCAGCACATGACCAGCAAAAACTAGCAAAGGACCAGCTTAAACCAGCATCCCAACTTCAAAACATACCCGTATGAGAAATAACAATGGTTTTACTACAAATGACGATTAAGCGATTAATCTAGTTTCAGGAGGAATCACGCAAAAAACAATCGCAGCTGCCCCCAATCTCACCATTATTGATTGCCCCGCGAATCTCCTCTCCTCCGCCTTAAATATCGTTCATTTCCCTTCCTCGGCTTCTGCGTTTTTTGTCTTCCTCCACCTCCCCTTCCACCACCTGAGCCGAGGCCGACCCTTGCGAAGGGTCCCTTGTTTCCAGGTTCTCCACTTCCTCCAGGCTCCCTGCCTGTCCCCCGTACAGTCCGCCAAACAAGCTACTTTATCGCAGAGGGAGTGGAAACTACTGAAATAAAACCAAACAAATATGGTTACTACAGATATATACAACACTAGCTATAGTATACAAATGATCAATAGACCAAACATCATGGTTACTACACTTTTAATAATAGTAAAACCATGGTTAATTTTGGTAAAGGTAAATAAAGCATTAATAAATGTGATGTACAGTGCCTGTACCAATACTCTGACTGCATTGCTGGATGCTAGTTGATTTCTTAACTAGAGTTTCTTAGTTGAAACTCAATAATTCCTCACATTAGATGGAAATTACAACGCATTCTGACTGAAATCCATAATAATCATAGAGCAAAAAGTGTTATGGCTCTGAATACAGTACATCACACTCCTTTAAACCCATATATTGTATGTAAAGGGTAAATTGTGCTGACTACCACTAAAGAAAACTAATCGAAAATTTCCCTTGAGAGACTCCCAACCATTAATTCAATGGAAATCGCTCTCACTAGCAAGCAAACCTTGAGTTTGTCTAATGCTGTTCATGGGAAACCTATTAGCAAAAGCAACTGTGCCCTAAACATTTAAAAGATTATTCATAACTAAATGTCAGGTTAGCTGCTATTTTTCCAAGTGTTTAGCTCCTGCCCATGAGCAGAGAGCAAAATGACAGTGTACTGTATGTGTGTTTGTTTGTGTGCTTCTAATACACCTACACCTCATCTGAAACAAATATTACCGTGGCTCCCAGAAATCCTAGGGGAAGGTATCCAATGCTTGTTTTCCCCCATACACACTGCCATTTCAAAAAGAACGGCAGCAACTGCAGCGATTGGATTTGCTTTGAGTAGCTATTGAATTCACCCTCAATTTTTACCACACTCATTTTTCTTCTTTCTTTTCAAAGGGAGTTGCAGGAAAAGCCGGTCCAAGAGGTCAAAGAGGTCCTACGGTATGTACTGTTTCAGCACTTCCCTCTTCCATTTTTACATAATTTTGTTGGATTATGCAAGTCACCACGCCTTAAATACATCAAATTTTTAGGGTCCCCGTGGTGCACGCGGTGCAAGAGGCCCAACAGGAAAGCCAGGCCCTAAGGTACTACTTCCCTCAGACTTTGTTTTTGTCAATCACTTCCATTGCACAGTCCTTATGCTTTCCTCTATCAACAGGGCACAGCAGGCAACGACGGTCCACCTGGCCCACCTGGCGAGAGAGTAAGTGCCACCCAGAATGCATTGCAGCAAACATTTTTATCCCATCATATCATCTACAACGAGATGGTGTACGGCTTGAAGCGCTCAGAGAGGGTGCTTTTGCAGGAAGCGCAGTGAGGATTATCTCAGCATGTGGGTGTACTCCAGATAAGAGGACTTAGCACCAGACCTGTGTTTTCGTCTGGAAGCTATTATAGATTTATGAAGAGCTCTTGAGCATTAGACCACTGGAAGGCTGTTGTCCAAGGCTCACATCACTCGAAATCTGATGTTGCGGTGTTTGTTTCTGCGGTGAAATGCTGTTCTCGCTTTTTCCTGTTTTTTTCACTGTTTTCCTGTTTATTTATTACGTTTCTCAGATGGATTCTGAAGCATTTCGAAAGGCTGTTGACTTTACCTACATTGTGCTTAGTTTATAAACACCATTTGTGCCATAATTTTACTACTAAAAATTATCCAATATTCTTGTTATGTATTAGAATAAATATATTAAGAAAAAATAAAAACAGTTTAAATATCATATAAATTGAGAGTTAATATAATTTTTTCACTGGCCAAATAGTATTCAAGTTTAAATGCAGATAGGGTCACTATGTATTTTAAAAAGAAAATGTGTAAATCTTGCCATTTTCAAGTTGTCCAAATACTGTAGCATACAGCGTTTTTTTTTTCAACTTCTGTATAATGACTTTATGTAATTTCAGTGCTTGAATATTTCACTGTATATCAACACGAAAACAGAGATTAAAATCACTGTTTTTATTTCATTCATTCAAATCACTCCAGGAAAAAAGTTTGTACACCTGTTTTGTTCGTACACAACGGTTATAAATAAGGCCCCACGTCACTTCTTCTAGTCCACATATCAGATTCTGATATTGCCATTAACCAAAATGAACTGCATTGTTACCTTATTTTGAAGTAAAACAACAGAATTTTCAGCTGTCCCATTCCCATTCTTTTCCAGGGACCTCAAGGACCCCAGGGTCCCGTTGGTTTCTCAGGGCCAAAAGGCCCCCCTGTAAGTACCTATTTATCTATACTGTTTTAGATGCTGACAAATGTAGCGTTTACTATATATTTAATCTCCTTCTGTGTTTTAGGGACCACCTGGAAAGGATGGGCTGCCCGGTCACCCTGGTCAGCGAGGAGAGACTGTAAGTGTTTCTGATCACTCACATTTACAGATCACCCAAATAGCCTATAGCAGACATCAATGATCAGTTACTCCAGCAAGAGTGTGTTCAGGGACTGAATGAGCCCACTTCCTCTGAGTTATGTGTAAATCTGAAGGAGTTATGGAGGTTCTGTCTGATCCAGGCAGAGGTTTTATTAATGACACGACCCTGTTAGGAGATGCTTGTTTATCACATTTAAGAGCAATAAACTTAGTGTGAATTACTGCAGCTACATTTTGCCTGTGAAACTGTGTCATATAAAATCTAGTTATACTTGATGGTTCACCAATAGATGGTTGTTTTTTAAGCAGTAAGTGTTTTTTCCCCTAGGGTTTCCAAGGCAAAACTGGCCCACCAGGACCTGGAGGTGTTGTTGGACCACAGGTAGATGTTTATGTTTTTGCATATATTATTTGAGATAAGCACAAGGATTTGCCTATTAATCTCACAAATGTGTCTGAAATGGTTTGACAGGGTCCAACAGGAGAAACCGGCCCTATTGGTGAGAGAGGACATCCTGGACCCCCTGGTCCCCCCGGAGAGCAAGGTCTTCCAGGTGCTGGTGGAAAAGAAGGTGCAAAGGTGAATGACATTCATATTTACATGACTTTCAGCTGAATAGAATATATTGAGGGCAAAGTACAAACAGAAAATAATTGATTGCCCTGTTATCAATAGTTAAGAATTTCAAACATTTCTTACTTGAAAACTGCATAATGTAACAACAAAAACAAAAAACGCTCAGAAGGCAAGGTCTAACAAAACAATAATGATTGATTATGACCCTCAGTTATTATTTCATTAGAAAAAGCAAGCCAGGGGAGATCAATTTGTTGACCAACAACTCGTTCTGTCCAAGTGTATCCAAGTTTTCCAGATCTATAACGTCTGTACTGTGGAGAATTGCTGAATTCCCTTTCTAAATAGAGTCTAAATTGTTAGTAGACGTGGGTTTTAAAAGCTGAACTGAATTTCTCTGAGTGTCCAACCTTCCTGTCTCGGTTTCAATTTCTGCCACTCCTAAACGGAGACACTTTAATCAGCTTGATCGGCCCACTTCAGACAGGCTGTCAGACGTGAGTGAACACCCCGGAGACAGAGTACGCTGCCTCAGTCTGAGCGGTCAAACTCGCGGTCTTTCTGCAGTCATTTTCCTGATTTCGCTCGTTTGTTTCCTCGTATTATTACCTGAATATGACACTTTCAGTGGCCCAATCAAAATGCAGAGACACTGAGGTCAAGTGGAGGTCGTCTTTCAAATGACTAAAACAGTGATAAGCTTTCTAGCAATTTTAAATCTCAAAATTCACTCTTCAGCCCCTCAGGCAGGCCTGTCTGATTGCAGTTTACTGTTCGAAGGCACTTGTTGGCCCCTCAAGGCACTTTAGTATTCTTAATACTTGTTTTAGGCAGGCTTGTTTTAATTAGGCTGAAATATTGATTGTGTCTAAAATTGGGTAACACTTTATTTCGATGGTCCACTTTAGACAATCTACTAACATTAAGTAACTTAGCAATTACATGTCAACTAGTAGTCATTAGAGTATTAGTAGACTGTCTGTTTAATATCTTCTAACACTTTATTTTGGTGGATCCACAACATACTACATACTATCTATCAGAAACTTTGCAGAAACTTATTCTACTAACCCTAAACCTACCCTAACTGTCTACTCTGAGAGTTAGTAGACATGTAGACATAGTTTCAATTAGTGTAATTAACACCAGTTGGACATATTAACATATTTAAGGTGTTTAAATCTTCTTTTCATAAAATTCTTTCAGGTTTCCCCGAAAACGTGGACTAAAAACTTTCTTGGGCCTGCAAATTTTTACTTTCTGTCCGTCAGACCAATTTAAGAATGTTCAAAAAATCAGTTTGAAAACACGTTTCATTATATGGAATTTACACGCTTCAGTTTTAATCATGCCGTGAGTCAGAGATATTAATTGAATCGACCTGCCAGCGCTGGCGACGGTGGATTTGAAGCTAGCAATAACTCAGGATCATTTCATCAGTTCAGAGCTCATTAGCATCAGCTGAGAATTCATTCTGTGTAAATTTTCTCTTCATTATATTTGAAGTTCAATAAAGTATTCAATTGCCAACTGTCTGTCCACAGGGAGATCCAGGTCCTCCGGGCAGTCCAGGAAAAGATGGTCCTCCAGGACTGAGAGGGTTCCCAGGAGAGAGAGGTCTTCCCGGAGTGACGGTAAGATCATGCTCCCATCACGAATAAATCACTGCAATAAATCCTCCTAATCTTAGAGGTAGACAGAGTTAGACAGCAGCCCCGGCTCATTACATTCACAGAATTGGACTTCAATACACTCCACGGAGACTTTAATAGGGCGTTAAACCTCTTTAAAAAAAGCTAACTTTGCATTGTTTAATGCGGAGATACATTATGCTAATCTGACTGCGGTTCACGTTTTTCCCTTTGCCACCTTTTGAGGCTGGGTTGTTGTCTTTTATATGTATTATCTGCCCAGAGAATGATTTAATTGGAAATGTTGCCAATTAGATTTTGGGAGACGAGGTAGTTTGTTCATTGTTGATGCCTGATCTCAAGGTCAGTGGCAGAGACTCACTCTCCACGCAGTGCCTGATTGTTTTCTACTGGGGCGATTTTTTTCCCCCTCTCTTAGGACAGCAACAGTCATTACTGAGACCACCGTGTGTGTCTGCCCTTTAGAGAGCCAATCTCAAGCCTTCGCTCACTAAACACAACGGCAGCTCTATGAGACCTGACACACACACACACAGATGTACCTATAAAGACATTCACGACAAAACTACATGATATTTTAGATTAGTATATAAGCTTATGGGACCAAAAGTTAATTTACATGGATTCACAAATTTCCTCACATATACACACACATTAGAGTCTTTGTCAGCTCTTTGATTTTTACTGTGCCCCAGTTGATAACTGTCCTGTGAGAGAAAAAGGGGCCAGTAAATATCAATCAGGTAGTAGCAGGACCAGCAGGCAGTCTAGTTTTGTGGATGTCTCTCTCATATGGAAGATTAATAAAAGCCACAGTCAGAAGAGACCAAACCCGCTTGTCAGTTTGTGCAAGTACAAAAATCAGTTTAGAAGCAGTAGGACTCATAAAAGTTGTTTACCCAAACAATGAAATCTCAGAATGTTAATTTTTTTAGTTAACTCTACAAAGGACAAAAAGTGCCATAAAAAAGGATCCATACAACTTGTGCACTATATTTAACAGTTATAGTCACAATCTACCTGTTGAGAACTCTTGAACAAAATATGGTGTCCATGGTTCAGGTTGGATGTCAATAACATTAAATGCCTTTGGCATGACTTCAGAAGATGGAGAATTTGGAGTAAAGAACACACATGGACTGTTTATAGTGCTTTAAGGTTGTTTTTTACCCTTTTTGGGACTTGAAAACAAATCTTTGTGAAGGTTTTTCCAAAGTGAATGTTTTTAGCACCAATAGCGCAAATATGTTTTGGTTAGCTATTCCCTTTAATAAAAAGCTTACAATACCGTTGGTGAAATCTGAGCTGCGTGAGAGCACCATATCTCTGGATCTATTCATGAAATTGCAGAACATGAGTTCATATGAATTCATAAGAGCATTATCCTTTCAGGGATTTGTGTTGCCGCACAGTGTTCCAGGTAATATTTGAAGCAGTGAAGTTTATGAGCAAGAAATAGAGTAATTATTATCATGGGCTGAATGTAATAGTTATTCTAAAAATTATAGATACCAGTTTTTTCACCTCAAAAATCCTTTATCCTCATGAACTCTTGCTTTGCTTCGTGTAATATCTGAGGAGAAGTTTTCAAAACAATATAACTTTGCACTATATGCCAAGTTTTCTGAAGCCACAAAATATCTTTGTTTTAGAAAGAGTCTGAAATTTAAGCTTTTTCATAGATTCAAAAGAAGTGCCTAAATCTAGGTTGTCAATAATGTAACACCACTGGTTTTCATACATCATGACTGATCACAACACATGAAAGAACCATAAACAACCACAAACACTTTCAGTGTGGAAGGTGAAATCTCCATTATGTGTGCAGGTAGATGTTTTTGCTCAGGCTCGGTGCACTAAAACCTACAGTACATGCTTATATCTGCTTTGAGCATCAATAGATGACGTGTTGGATAATGTTCATGGGAAAATAATGAATGCTGACACTTTGATATGAACCTTCTTGTTAGGCTTATTTACTCACTCATATTTTGTTCTTCTTTCTCTTTTTCTCTCTGCAGGGTCCACCTGGTTTGAAAGGAGCCGAGGGCCCTCAGGGCCCCCCTGGTCCTGTTGTAAGTACTCTGTTTCCATGGTTTCCCATCATTCAATGCGAGTAGCTCATTCTCCCAAAAGCAACATTCAATATTTAGGAGTCTGAGAGGGTTGAGGGAGTGGTCAGGAAGATCTAAGGCTCAAAAACACCATTAAGGATTTTAAAAGTGTTCTTCACTACCGAAAATGCACACACAAACAAAGAAGAGTGCACCACTGATTCATACTCTCAATAAACGAGAGATACTGAAGCAAACAGAGTTGAATCAATGTCTCCCACAGTGCCTCATGCAGTGGCATTAGTTAACACTAGAGGGTGTGATGGTGACCACCAGAGTTTTCTCCAGATAAATTCACAGCACTGGTTTGTAATTACCTCCTCTTGACATTTTACGCCATAGCTGTTTCATTAGATTTTATGTGACGGGCATGACGTTGAATGTCCTCAAGAGTTTCTCGAATTAAAACCACATTCTTTCTTCACTGATTCATTTCTCTTAAGGAAAAAAAAAGATAAGTATTGTCACCCTATAATTGCTCTTTTTCAGGCCTTGACAGTGTGCTGCCAGATTAGAATGGATGGATGAAAAGTCATTGAGGAGTTTTAAATTCAGCTGTGTCAGTCCGATAAAGGATACATTTGCATTTGTATGAAGATGCAGGGGTCTACAAATTAAACCACGTTTAGAAAGAGAGATAAGAAGTCTAAGGGCATGTTCGCCCACTAGTAAGAGCAGATTTGGCGCCCAACAGGAAGTTTTTTTTGTTCTTTCAACAGCTTGTGCTGTTGTGATCATCCACTCTCTGTTGTATAGAAGCTTTTCGCACTTGCTATGCCACACATAACACAGATTTGGGCAGTTTCATCCACATGTGTTGAAGACCCTCTGTTTTGACCCTGTGCAGTGATTTAATTAGCTTGCAAAGAAAATATCAGTCTCAGGTGCAATTTGGAGCAAAAAAGTGTCTTGCATGGTTTGTACCACAGATAAGATATGATACCACAAATTTGTCAGCTTGTTGAAAGTTATGGGACTTTTGAAATCCAATACATTAAGAACATCTTAGCAACCACATCCTAGCATCCACCTGATAAAAAACACAGAGAACTATCAGTACACCTCAGAAACTGCATGAAAAAGCCTAATATAATAACATGTTAAAAACACTCAGAACTCCTTGGCAACCGCATTATAGTACCATAACATAGTACCATAAAAGTGTCTGCTAAAGGACTAACTGTATGTAAATGTAAAAATATTCAGAATGCCTTAGCAACTGCATAGCAACCTCAAAACAGCAACAACACAGAGTTAAAAACACTGAGAGCTCCGTAGCAACTACTTGCAGTAATAACAGCCTAAAATCTGCATAGAAACATGTTTAAAAAAACCATACTGAAGCAACACCCAAGCATTAGCACGATAACATAAAAAGAAACATTAGAACACCTTAGCAACTGCATGGCAACAGCCAAATAGTTGTGTAGTTACATGTTACATGTTAAAAACACAGAAATCTCCTTAGTAATTGGATAACTATGACCTAAAATCTGTAATGTAACATGTTAACACATCAGCGAATGCATAGCAGCACCTTAATATTAGCATCACAACATCAAAAACAATCAGAACACCTTAGTAACTACATAGCAACAGCCTAACATCAGCATAACAACATCAAACACAATCAGAACAACTTAGTAACTACATAGCAACAGCCTAACTTCCGCATAACAACATCTAACATAATCAGAACACCTTACTGTACAGCAATAGCCTAACATTAGCATAACAACATCAAACACAATCAGAACACCTTACTGCATAGCAACAGCCTAACATCAGCATAACAACATCAAACACAACCAGCACCTACCTTAGCACTTACCTATCAACATGAAAAAAACACAGAGAAGGTTTTAGTAGCTGCATAGCAACAGTTTCATTAAAAACTTTCATTAAAAAAAGTTACAAACACCCAGAACACTTTAGCAACCACCGAACATCAACAGTCATCTAGCGAACATATCCTTAAAAGGACGTGGTTTAGTGGTCGCTTGGGAGAGACCGGTTTAATCCTTTATACATAACTAATGAGTGAGGTATGGCTGATCTTTAGAAACATATTAATTCAGTAAACCAGTCTTGTGTATATGTCCATGGGGTATCTACATGTCAAATATGATAAATCACTGGTTTTCATAGGGTTCCCCTGGTGAGAGAGGAGCAGCAGGACCTGCTGGCCCCATTGGCCTGTCTGGACGTACTGGCCCTCAGGGACCCCCGGGACCTGCTGGAGAGAAGGGTGCACCGGTAATTGTGCTGATTAGATATCAAGATCATATACTTGCTTTTCTTATAATGCATAATACATTTAGTGACAGTAAATAGTTTAAGGTTTGTTATAGCATAGGAACAGCATATCTTTCACATTACTTATATTTTTCAGCAAATGTAAAAGAAAAAATTGAAAGTAAAAATTATGCTCAAGATTGCAATTAATGATTCATTTTGTATTTTTTTCAGGGAGAAAGAGGTCCTCCAGGTCCAGCCGGTCGGGATGGAGTACAAGGTCCAGTTGGTCTACCAGGTCCAGCAGGACCTCAGGGTCCACCTGGAGAAGATGGTGACAAGGTTAATTGCAATTTTGATTAACATTAATACGTTTAGACAGAAGAGAGGGGACACATTACCAAAGTTAGCCGATCCATTAATGCAATGCTTTTCTTGACGTGTCAGTTCCTGAAGACAATTCAATCTCTAAACCAGGACTAGAACAGATTTTGCTTTCATACTGAAGTTTTCCAAACTACATTAACAGGTGTACATAACCAAAAGTCTAAGTAAAATGAGTTTTCAGAGAATACATCTTTCTTATCCTATTAGCAAATAGCATAAATCTCACTCAAATTTTCACCTTGTCCTTTAAAGACTTTGCCAGTGAAAGAGAAAAATACACTTAATTCAAGAAGAACTCTTGCAGTGTTGCTTTTTAAATATTGTACTTTCTAAATATTATATAAGAATACAAGACAATTATTTCTCTCCTATCACTATAGTACATCTCACATCTTTTCCCAGAATTCCTCGCCCTCACTTTTTGAACAGTGATCATTCTTCATCATCACAAACACACACTGCACGGCCATCTGAAACGCACTCCTATCTCTCAGTCACTCTCCCTTGCCGCCAATCCATCATCATCAGCAAAGGCGGCCCATAATCAAATTAGCGCAGGGTACCATAAACGTTGTCTCTCCATCAGTATCCTCTAACAAGCTTCATGGGCTTACGTGCCAAGAATATGTTGTAGAAATGTTTAATCTGGCCATGTCTGTTAGTTCAGAGACAATATTTATCATTTCATTTACAGTAAAACTCCATGCAGGTCAACGGCAATGTCATGTCTTTTACTGCACAGTAAATGGTTTACTTCGACATGGAGCTCCTTTCAGTTATATTCACCGGTGTGTGATTTATCTGTTATATAGTTTTAAAAAGGCAAAATGGATATTGCATGACTGATTTTAAAACCTTTTCAGGGAGAAGTGGGAGAACCAGGCCAGAAGGGAAGCAAAGGCGACAAAGGCGAACATGTGAGTAAATTCGACTGTAAAATCCTTATTTATTCACATGGTATGATTTGCATCTTAGTTCAGCTCTGTTGTTCTGATTATCTTCTTTATCGTGTCCACTAGGGTCCCCCAGGGCCACCTGGTCTTCAGGGAACTACTGGAGCTCCAGGACCTGCTGTACGTCTTGACTGCACATACAAAAATCTGTTATTTGTGACATTATGGATATAATGAAATGCACTGTGACTCTGACTAATGTCTTTTTCAGGGAGGTGATGGTGAACCAGGTCCTCGTGGACAGCAGGGTATGTTTGGACAGAAGGGAGATGAAGGATCCCGAGGCTTCCCTGGACCTCCTGGTCCCATCGGTCTGCAGGCAAGTGCCAATGACGGTCCAAATATGAGCTAACATTTTTATTTTGTGTAGTATAGAGTCCCGTGGTAACTCAGACTAATGCTGCACAAACAACATTAACTGGTGGCTCTGGGCAGTAGATGCAATGGGAGGTGTTTGAGATGTGAATTGATTTCCTTTCCCTCTGCTGGAATCGCCCTGTGAATAAGTACAGACTCAGTACAGACATACAAGAGCAGGGTTCATTGCATTAACTGTTTAAAACCAGTTGGTTTGCTGGTAATATTTAATTATGCTACTAATTAGCACATTTCCTAAAAGTTTGTGCAATACAAGTAGTACTTTTAACTAGAGGCTAGTAGTATATAGCAGTTTGTCTCATCAAAGGAAATTAATTGACTTACCACATTCTTGACAAATTGAAAAAAGCATGTTCAGACCTCATATATATATTATTTATATTTTTGTATGAATTCTTGTTTTGCCACCAGCATGCTTCACTGTTGGGACTGTATTGGAGGTGATGAGCAGTGCCTGGTTTTCTCCACACATACCGCTTAGAATTAAG
>JAUCMS010000052.1:17721544-17732939 GCA_032357445.1 Enteromius radiatus | reverse complement strand
TGAGCTGTAAGCTCTTATATAGACAGGTGTGTGGCTTTCCTAATCAAGTCCAATCAGTATAATCAAACACAGCTGGATTAAAATGAAGGTGTAGAACCATCTCAAGGATGATAAGAAGAAATGGACAGCACCTGAGTTAAAAATATGAGTGGCACAGAATACTTAGGACCATGTGATATTTCAGTTTTTCTTTTTTAAATGGCTGCATATAATAAAGAGTGAAAAATTTAAGGGGGTCTGAATACTTTCTGTACCCACTGTATATAAATATATATATATTGTAGTACTAAACTATATATAGTGGATTAAAACCTTTCATCAAAGTAGTCCTAAAATATAAAACCAAAATGTGTTCTTGTTTTAGGACAATTTTAATGAAATTATTCAATCCACTACTGAACTACTGTATATAACCTATTTATATTATATGTATACTTTTTTTTTTGCACTGTTGACAAATATAGACACAGATATTGCTGTGTTGTGAACAATACAAATCTGCAGTCATGTCATGTTTGAGTGATAAACACTGTATTTGTAGAAGATTTATATTAATCATCTCATCTCTCTCTTTTCATTTGATCACATTACGATCTGAAGCCTCAAGGTTCTGCCATTTCTCTATCCATCAATTAGCTGATTCCTCTGAAGGCGAGTCATCTCTGTAATGGAGTAACATCGACTGCTCCTATAGTCCTCTTACGCCACCAAATCTCAGAGCCATTTGATTCAATTGAGTTTTAATTGGGCGTAATGCACTTCCATTTGGATTTTATTAATTGCATTTAGTGACCCGGTCCAATAGACATTAGAGCAGTCCACACACACCCTTCAGGCTGTAATGAGTGTTTATGTTAATGGTCTCTGACTAAGGGCTTCTGCCCCGATGAGATCTCTTACCAGTCAGCGAGAACGTGTTGGCCTGCCAAGTCCGCAGGGCACATGGGTATTGGGCGAGTAAATATCAGACAAAATTAGACTTTAGATGTCCTCACTCCTGACATGTGACGGCTAACGAAGAAATGCCTTTGAATGAGCAGCGCCCGCAGTCAAGGCAATTAGGGAGTAAATGTCAAGGATCAAACACTTATGATACTGGGGTCACATGCCTAGCTTGTTTATTCGCCAGCGCAGGTGTGTTTTATCCGAGGTCTCTAATGATGTAGTGTTTTGGACTTCTTTAAAACACAAATTCTTCCCTGGTTACTTTCACTGATGGATGTTTCACCTTTTCTGCTGGGTAAAACATTTAATTGGCTATTAATTATGTTGAAAAACAGCATGAATTTTTCAGCTAGCCCCTCAGCGGAGAGCAACGTCAAATAAACACTTTTTGGTGGCTCGTTTTCTTCTCGGTGCTACGGATTTAAAATGTGTTTCGCTTAAGTCCTAGGTGCATTTTTAGGGAGTAATAGTGGTTTGATGGGGGATATGTCCTTCCTCAAATGTTCAAATGAAGCTTGTGCCGCTCTGGGGAAATATATTTGGTAAATGTGCATAGAGGGGTTTCTGCGCTGGGTAAAATAGGTTTCATATTGTGCTTAGTGTTGAAAGTCCTCTACATATTTCACCCCTCGCCATTCACCACCTATAAAACGGTGACAAACAATATAGTGTTCACATTGAACATGGGCTAAAAATCTAACAAAGGATATTAGCTGCTCTCTTGGATTTCAAGATGACAGACAGTGAAACTCAATAAACACTCCTGTACTCCGCCTCTGCTTCTTCCATTTGCCATATGGCCCTTTTGCCTTTCTCCGCCAATTCTGAAATGAAGTATTATTGCTGTCCTCCGGTAACTGCGCCTGAGCCAGATTATTCTTCTCTTTTCATCAGAGGGACCATTTTGGTGCCTCACAGCAACAGTGTGTCTTTTCACGGTTGCTAAAATCAATGTATTATAGTATATGGGCATTTAGTTATTAAATGCAGACAAAAACAATAATATTCATTTTGTTTTTATACAGGGTCTTCCTGGACCACCTGGTGAGAAAGGAGAAAATGGAGACGTTGGTCCTATGGTAAGATTTTACTAACTATAGTTATTTTTATTATTTATTTATATATATTTATTAATATTTTCACGGTTTAACCTACAGTACAGCTATTAGTAAAACCTCATTTGCCTCTCTTATTGTTTCGCCACAGGGTCCCCCTGGCCCACCTGGTCCCAGAGGTCCACAAGGTCCTTCTGGTGCTGACGTAAGACCATCTCTCACTATTGAACATTTTATCCCATCAGCAAATCCATTAATTACACCACTTTGTTTAACTAAATGGCTCTAGCGTTAATGGTTTTTACGTATGCCTCTTAACAAATCGACTTCTTTTATTGAAGGGTCCACAAGGTCCTCCTGGTGGAATAGGAGGAATGGGATCTGTAGGTGAGAAGGTAAGAGTATTCCCAAAATTATGGTGGCTATGGTCCTGTTTCAAATCTCTGTTACAGACTTCATTAATTTATTATTCGTGTCATCTTTTTGTCTGAATTAGTAGAACAAAACGATGAATGCCCACATTACCGCAGTTCTGATAATCCCCCTCCATTTCACTGCTATTTGGCAGGCCCACAGGCCATCAATATTTAACGCTGTGGCTGGCTGTGGAGATGAATTTAGAATATGTAACAGGTCACCATGATGTTACGTCCATTAGGAGCCAAATGTTATTTCCACTCCAGCCCTGACCAAGAAACAACAAGAAGCTTTGTTTAGATACTAGTAATTATGAATTATTCCATTCGAGTCTACTTGACATCTCAGATTGCTCTTCAGTCATTTTTCAAAAACACTGAAGATGACGTATAAAGCAACAAAATGTCAGTGCTATTATGTGTGTGAAGTTGAAGAAAACAGGTTAAATTTCCAGCTTTAATTTCAGTATGATTTGTTTGCGCTTTGCCTGGTAGAATGCTAGAAATCTGGATTTGGAATGGAGTGGAACATTATATAGCACAATTATATGGTGTTGTGTAGTAACTTATAACTTGCAATATTCTTAACAGGGTGAGCAAGGAGAAGCTGGAAACCCTGGACCTCCTGGCGAGCCTGGACCTGGGGTAAGTTTTCGAGAGAGATCTGTGTGTTGGTGCGGGTAATCACTTCCTGTAAGCTTCTCAGGCTTTATTGATTGTCTCAAATTAAGCGGCCACACTAAGTGAGTCGCTAAATTGCAGGAATGATTCCAATAAAGGTGTTTCCTTTCATCATATAATGACACGCTTAATACAGTGAAGTTTGCAATTAAATATTTCTCACACCATTGTCAGTTTCTTTTATAAACTATAATACAATTTCCATTTTAGAATAAAGGTATGCTGTGAGAAATATACTGTAAATTAAAGCGATCATTTATTGAGTTATTGAATTTGAAAAAACAGCAGCTTCTGACACCAGAAATACGTTGAACTATGATACTAACCTGATTTTACCAAGTGCAACATGTCCCTGGGTCATGTTGACCATGGAACAATATTGTGATTAACCAATCAGATTTGAAGAAACAGTTTACAGTTTTTGTGAAGTTTAGGCTTACAATCAGTGTGTGGTGCTTTGTACAGCAGTGTCAGTCATCTATAATTAAATCTCCACAAAAAACCTTAAGTAACATTATAAGTGGTAATCAGTGGGGGGAAAAATAACATGATTAAAGCAAAAAAATTTACTTTGTTATTTTTGGTATATCTAAATTACAGCCTGTCAAAACTCTAACCTGTCGATACCGACATGAATGGCTGATTAACTCTTTTGAATTGCTATATCAAAATGTAGAGCATGGCTGCACTCATTGTTCTCAGGGTGCTTTTGCTCATGGAGTGCCTCAGGGCTCTTTATTCTGCCCTTTCATCTGTGTTATATATGCTGCAGGGCCCAAAAGGTGAGCGAGGAGAAAAAGGTGAAGCTGGTCCCCCTGGTGCTGCTGGACCTGCAGGTCCCAAAGGACCCCCTGGAGATGATGGACCCAAGGGTAATCCTGTAAGTGTGACACACATAGCATGAGATCTTACACATGTATAAAAGGCATGAAAAGTTATATGCCACTAAAGCAATGAGGTGAACCTATGAGATTTATAACACTAATTACACATTATTTGAGTACTATTGTATATGTGTCCAAGGTTATTAAAAGATTACAATTCAACTGAAATTTCTGACTGATACATTTAGTTTTGAAGGTCCTAATATTTATTAAGGTTATGCAAGTTATTTACACATCACCCTGTTAAACCTGTGTTTTCAATCTGTTACTACAGGGCCCTGTTGGTTTTCCTGGAGACCCAGGTCCACCTGGTGAGCCAGGTGTTGCTGTAAGTGTTAAAATCTATCACTAAAAGTACATAATTAAAAAGAAAATCTGTTTCATGTATTTTCCATTGATTTAAAATTCTTAAAAGGTCTTAAGCAAGGCATTTGCTTTTTTTTCAATTGTCAATTTATTTGTGTCTGAAATATTGTGGACTATCAGGGAATAGATGGAGGCCCAGGAGAAAAGGGAGAGGACGGAGAGTCTGGTCAACCTGTGAGTATCAACAATATTAGGGTGGAACACCTTTGACTATAGTTTATTAAAAACTTACTTTTTCAGTTATACTGCATATTTGACTTACATTATAATTTCCTGCTGTATGCATTAAATTGCAGAGAATTGCTATATTATTATTCCTATTACATACTGTAAGTATATATACAGAACAGATAGATTAATAAACTCTTTTTGGATATGCAGAAGTCAGATATAATTGCTTTAGCGTACTGTGGCAGCCTATAAATTGCAGTCCTTATTAACGTTTATTATAGTAATTTGGATTTTCCAGTGCAGGGAAATTGGTTAATTTACCGTTAAATTCAATGTATCTGAATCTCCAGGTTTACAAATGTGAACGTCTCGTGTTGAGTCTCTCATTGAGAGGCCCATTTATAAGCAACAATTCTATGAAAATTTAATAAGGGGAGGTTTGTTTTGAGCTACAAACTTTCACAAAAAATGCGTACAGCTTCTCTTCTCTGATTAGAAGTTTATCCTTTTAAAATCAAATCAATCACACAGCTGAATAATTTTGCAAATTTGTATCCATCCTACATTGGCATGCTTTTGAAACCCCAGTGTTTCTTAATTGTGTTCAATTAATTTCACAAAATGATAAAAGACAGTTTAGTTGTGAAAAGTTTAGTCTTTTATCTGTTTTTAATTTAGTTTCTTCCTTCTCTCTGTTTTAGGGACCCCCTGGTCCTTCTGGAGAAGCTGGCCCACCTGGACCTCCAGGCAAAAGAGTATGTATAGTCTTCATCGCTAATATATTTTAAGCAGCATCCATTTAGCAGGTTTTTTCGCTGGCATGGAAAACAAGCTTTCTTATTGATTAATATTTTGTGTTTTCTAAGAAATAGGCAAAAATCTCACTAAGAATGGAACAATAAACTAAAACTGCTATTGATTTATTAATTGAAGATTCTGACCTGTGCAAAACAGTCACCATTTTCGTTTAAAGTCTCGTCCTCATCAGCACAGATAATCGGTTGTTTTTCACCCCGGGTCACACCATTCAACGACAAACCGAAAAAACAAAGTCCTTTACAGGATGATGAATAGCGCATACTAAATCATCAGTCTGAAATCGAAAACAGCATTTAAACAGCGTCGGAGCCAGAACTCATTTCCTCCACTGTAGTCCTACATCTCTCTCAGGATGAAAGAAGAAAATCATTCCAGACATTATATTGATCCAGGGCCTGTTTGAGTGACAGCGATGAGGGGACGGTGGTATAAAGGATGTTCCAGAGGAAGAGGAAATATAACTGTCACATTTGGGACAGGAATTCAAAATCCTCTCCCACTGCCACATCAAGAGAAATTTGTTCTGCAAAACAACACCTCATTGCCTCTCAGAAAATAGTGTTGTTTCGCCAGTCACGAGAATGACACATATTATTTTTTTTCCGGTTCGAAAAAGTAAACTTTTTCAATTTAGATTGTATTGAGGTTTTTCTCACGGCACTCTATCGAATCGGCAAGCGGAATAATATTATTTCCTCTTGTCTTGTGCACGATATCGATATCAATCATTTACTTATCACTGAACTTGCAGTAGATCCTTTGTGATCCTCGCCGTATACTTGTATTTTACATTTATTTATGAAACTTTGAAACATTTAACTGAACTTCTTATCCTGAGTTGTACTTGAAGTTAACCTATTTTGTTGAATTGGCTGCTAAGTAGGCAGTTTTTGCTGTGGATATTTTGGACCTCGTATTTATTTCCAGGTATTTAATATCCAGGTGTAAAAACCTGCTGGACCCCCTATAGTACCACTCTGGATTCTCTAGGGGGTCATGGACCGTGTGGTAAAGACTCATACTATAACTATCAGGCAAACAGTCCTGGTTGAATTTTATTAGCCAGCCCAAGCAGCACTGTGCTATCCCATTATTCCTCCATAAAGCTTTATGGCATCTCTTTGCACACACACATCTATTATTCATGCAAAATGTAGAGAAAACACCACTTGCTTTCCCAATATGCTTGATGGAGCTCTCCCTGGAAGAATTATACATCCTATCAGCATACACAGATAGCAATGACTGACCGACTGTGGCTAGAGAAACTGCCATTTCATCAGCAAAGGTGTTTTAATCCTGCAAGAGGAAGGCGGTCACAGGAAGACTGATCTCGTGGAATTAAGTCTCCTGCATCAATAATTCCAGCTAGAGCTTATTTTGCATCAAACGCAGGGACATTCTGCTTTCTCAGCATTTTCCCGACTGTGGTGGGAAATACATATGGAGATTCCTTAGCGTATTCACTCTCTGTGTTTATTTCTTGGACTCTGTTCAGTATCGGACCCAAGAGATTTGGGGAGTCTATTAACTATCTTGAGAATGATTGAATTTGGTCAGTCTTTTAGCTGTCATTAGTTGATTTCTTCCTGCTCTTCATTAAATTAGAATCACACAGGGAAGACAAGGGCAAATTGTCAAGCAGGTTTTATCTCAGTAGCTATGTACAGTATAAGGTCAAAATTATAATTAAACAAATAGGATATTTTCTCTAGCAGTGGTTGAATTCAGAACCCTCTAAATAAAATTCAAATAGCTTTCCAACAACCCTGTTATGTTAACGCATCAAGGTTGCCAGGGCAAGGGTATTTTTCATGAATGTCAGACTGGGGCAAACTTTCACATTTTTTTTTTTTTTTTGTACGTTACCTTTAACCTTTTTGCTCTTTCATGAATCAGTGTTTTCCAGGATGTAGTGATAGACATGCTCAATAGCCATTGCTTTAAGCAAAAGGTGTTTATAGCAAATGTTCACTAAAGTAAAAATGTGACAACTAGCCCCGGTCACGTTTACATTTAACAGAATGTGTATATGCTCACACAAAAGACCTTCAAGCGGATCCATTTGCCCATTAATAGCCATCAAGCAGGATCCCCGAAGTGCTACCGTGATGTCTCACCGTGACCTTTTTCCCATTTGTTTTATAGCCTAGCAGAGGGAAAAAAAAACTCAAATAAAATGTCCTTTTCTCTATCCGCAGGGACCCCCGGGGGCTTCTGGAGCTGAAGGCAGACAAGGAGAGAAGGGCGCCAAGGTAACGCATCGTTCCAAATCAATTCAGCCCAGGCACATACTGCAGCCTCCACTGCCATAATTAAAGCACAGCGAGCCATGGGAGAAAAGCACATCTCTGACAGAGTGACTCACTGTTAATACATGTGGAAAGATTGTCACTGTGGGACTGAAGTGTGTAGGCTGTGCTTTAGCTTTAGTTCATCAACTGAACCTTTACAATGTAAATTGTATATTTGAAGAGAGTTTTTAATGGAAAGTTTCGTACCTTTAATGAGTCATTTTTATAATAACTATTATATAAAATATATTATAATTTAATATTTTTATAAATATTCACCTAGGCTGCATTTATTTGATCAAAAATGCCATAAAAACAGTATAGTATTATCATATTATCATTTTGAATAACTTAGATTATATAATATATATTGTAAAATGGAATTTAGTCTTGTAATGGTACATTTAAATTTTTAGCGTCATTACTTCAGGCTTTATTTTTTATTATATTATTATTTTTAATGCTGAAAACAGTTGCTGGTTTACAGTTTTGTGGAAATGGTGCTAATTTTGAAATTTTTGATAAATATAAAGTTGATAATTCAGTATACATTTCATGTCAAACGTGTTAATCATATATTCCTCTCTCTGTTTAGGGTGAGGCAGGAGCTGAAGGTCCACCAGGTAAAACTGGGCCAGTCGGCCCTCAGGGACCTCCTGGAAAGCCCGGTCCTGAAGGTCTACGAGGAATCCCTGGTCCTGTGGTGGGTTCCCATATCACTCATCACTCATGCAATATCTATCATATTACACATACACAGTGGATACTTAAGATGCACTTAAAGTACTGTGAATTTAATATCATAAATGTATATATATGAAAGCAAGTGGTGTCTGCAAATATATGACATTTAACCTTTTCTCTAAACTTGCTGTAGCTCATGAATATTAATTACATGGCATGGCATTTTCCTAATAGTTGTAACTGATTACTCCTCACCAATGCCAATGTTAGCGGCTTTTGCATGCTCTTAAACTTGTCGGTGTACAAGGTCAGCTATGATTCTTTTCTTTGCACTGCGGACAAGCGCTGCAGTGGAATTCATGCATTTTTAAGCATGGCTTAAGTATTCAGATAATTTGTGCGGCCACTGAATAGCCTAAATGCACACACACAGGAACAGAATTATATGAAACACCTCACAGAATAATAAATCACCTCTCTTAGAGATTACTATCTTTTTCTTGTACAATCTGTATCTGGGTCTTGTCTATTTGAAAACACTGTTTGTAGTATCTGGGCTATTAATTATTGTCCAGCCCACAGTAAATCAATGCCAGACCATAAGCAAAAAACAATGCAATAATGGCTGTTGTAATTGGATGGATTTTCACAGGGTGAACAAGGACTTCCTGGTGCTCCTGGACAAGACGGCCCACCTGGACCAATGGTAAGAAAAGAGCCCCCATCGCCCTTGCTTGTTCTTTCTGTCTACCTTTCATCCTCTCTCTTTTTTTATGTGTGTGTGTACATGTGGGTATATGTGCGCAAATTGAATTCTCACTGTTGGCTCTTTGATATTTAGGGACCTCCTGGTCTCCCAGGCCTGAAAGGAGACCCCGGCTCTAAGGGTGAGAAGGTGAGTGACATTCTATTTCTTTCCCTGACATTTTTATTAATGTGGTGTCTTACATTTCAGAGAGGCTCAAGGTCATAGATAAAGACTAGACTTGGTCACTCCAGGAAACCAGAGGAAAGTTTCACAGCCAGGGGAAAAGTTTCAATATAATATACAGATGTTTTGTTTGTTTGTTAGTTTTTTTTTTAACAAAACCTTTTTATTTGAAGCGTTATTTAGAAATCCTATATGAATTCATTGCTGATATTGTCATTAATAAAAAAAACAAAACAAAACAGGTTGTTACATACTAATAGTGTTTTTGTCTAAGTTAAAGTAAAAGATTTTAATTTATTTTTCTTATTTAGAAATGTAAATTTCTTATGTAAATGTTTTTATTTATATAAGGTAAATAATATAACCATGACTTTTTTTCCAGTTATTTTTGAATTTTTACAGTTTAGTGTTTTTGTATGATTTATGTTCCATACTTTCATATAATTAATTTATGTATAAAATATTTAATGTAGTTATTTTCATTTGAAAATGTATTTGTTAATATCATTTACATTTTTATATATCAAGTAGTAAAATTTCTAATCATGTTTTTGTTAATAATTTAAATATGTCATGTGGATATTTCTTTTGTTTTTTAATTTCATTTTTATTTATATATTTTGCTTTGTTTTATTTTGAGTTATTTCATTTCTTTTAATACTTTTTTTAGTCATATTAATCATATCCAAAATAATTTAGGTCCTTTTTACATTCATAAAAATATTTTTTATTACTTATTATTTTTTACAATTTTTATTTTTCTAATGAATTAATAAACTTTGGTACAATGTGAATTCTTTGACCATTTAGTTGTCGAGTCCAAGCTCTGTACAGTTTGCATCCACTATAATATACACCTTCCTTCCAGGGTCACCCCGGTCTTATCGGTCTCATCGGACCCCCCGGTGAGCAGGGAGAGAAGGGAGATCGTGGTTTGCCTGGTCCTCAGGGTTCTGCTGGCAGCAAGGGTGATTCTGTGAGTCACTAATGATTTATTTGTCCTTTCCACCCCAGCACAGAACTAATGTCATACCTCCAGCAGCGCACCTATCAGGACTTCTCCTGTAATGCTTGCAAATTAAAGTAACGACCGACTGAAACAATAACGTCTGCACTTATTGCATCTGTGTACATCATCATAATCGTGTTATGGATGAAGCTGTCATGAAAGGTTCTCAGAGCCAGCAGTAATTCTATTACACCAGACGTTCCCATCAAACACCAGTGCGATTACATTTTTTCACAGTCCAACTGTGAAATGTTTGTTTTTCTTCGCCTCATTGAAGAACCATACAGCACCTCTACAATGCTGTCAAACACTACAATAAATATATAGAAAAGCTTTAAATGTTGATGGAATAAACACTCAGAAATTTGCATTGGTCCACCTTTTCTAGTGGTTTAAAGCAATGCAACTTTAATGTATTCTGCTTAAGTTTAATGAAACTGTAGTCTACCCTTCTGTGAGCTTGAAAAAAAATTCAATTGCTCCCATCTCGCTAACGTTTCCCAGCAGACAGATTTGCGATCTGTTGCAGAGGCTGCATTTCTCCCCACAGAATTAACTCAAAAGTCCTTGACTCTAATGGAGTGTAATGATCAGTGTATAATACACACCCGAGGATTATGATTAGCAAGAGTCATTTTCATCTCTGTGACAAACGAATTGTCATTTTAAAGGCAATTCTTAGAGAGAAAATTAATCTCATCTCACACTCTTTTCTTATAGATCCATTAAAAAAAATCAATCACATGAAGTTGTGCTTTCTAACCTTCTGCTCTTTAAACTGTAGGGTATCAGTGGTGCTGCTGGTCCGATTGGTCCACCTGGTCCTCCTGGATTGCCTGTGAGTCTTTGGCATCATGCATTCAGTGTTGTGTTGTCATCAGATTGTACACTTTGAAACTGTCATAACGTCATCTATTTAGACTGTTAAAATAAAAGAGCTATTATATACAGTATGCTGAAGTTAAAGGAGCTGTATGTAAGAAATTTATTGTAATAATGTCTCTGTTATGTTCAACAGGCATTAAGAAAACATGTTAATTAATCACTGACAGCAGTCGTACAACCTGGATATTCTCATTTAAAAAGCGCAGTTGCAGCCCTCAACTGATGTTTATGTTGTCATTTTCTGTTTTGGTCTGA
>JAUCMS010000052.1:17676261-17702334 GCA_032357445.1 Enteromius radiatus | reverse complement strand
AAACTTTCTTAAAACATTGCTCAGTCTGTGTTTATGTAAGATCAAACGTGACCTCTCTGGATCAGTTACAGAAAGTCAGACTCCGAGCCCAAATGAAAGAATAACTTTTTAAAACAAGCCTTCCTGAAAATCAGTGATTGTGTGAGAAGAACTCTGATTCCACTGGGGGCTTGAGTAGAAGGGGAAAAGAAGAAAAAAAAAAAAAACAGGAAGGAGGAAATTGGGAACAAAGGGATTCACCGAATCCCCCGTGCAACCATGAAGAAGCACCTCAACAACAGAAACAGGATGCCTCGGTCTGATGGGCCGTGAGACAGATCACTCCTTCAGCCATTTTTGTTTGAGCGGGGATCTGTGAAGCAGGCGCACAGGAGAGCCTGTAGAATTCAACACAGGGTGTGAGGAAGATCAACCATGTCTTCCTCATCCCTGCAGGCAGATGGTGATGTAAGGAGGCATTTGGATGCAATGTACCATGCTGGAGGTTTAAACGAAAGTACCCTTGAGAGCCGTTTTTCCCTGATGCGCTCCGTCGACACTTTGTTTAGACTAATCAGCACAGGATAATGATGGGGATGATTGAGATGTGCATCATGGGACGGGGCTGACCAAACTCTGTGTTGGAATAAACTGGCGTAATTCATTTTCTGCAGAGGTGAGAGAGAAAGAGAAAGAGAAAAGGAGAGACAGTGGAAATCAGTTTAACAGCTCACTGGCTGCATCATAATTCGCTCACTGCTACTATGCACTACAATTATGTACTTCGCTGGTGAATGAAAAATATGTAGGATGGAGTATGTAATGTGGGTGGTAGTAAATAGGGCAAACTACCACATAATAAAACTGCAATCTTGATAACACCACATGCTTTATACTTTATGTAAGAGTTTAACAGTATTATAACAAGTTTCAAGTTCAAGTGTCAAATGATAAAAACTTTATCTGTTAACCAGTGAGGGAAATAATAGCCATAAATTAATAAATAAAAGTAAAATAACTATCAGTTAACAGACAGACAGACACACACACACATATATATATCACACATTAGTGTTGTCAAACAATTAATCGTGATTAATTGCATCCAAACTAAATGTTTTTCTTTAGATAACATGTATGTGTGTAAATAAACACACATGCATGTTTATATATTAACTATATATATATATATATATATATATATATATGATATAAATTATATAAATATATACAGTACATATAAATATTTACAAAATATATGCTGCGAGTGTCTAATAATATATATATGTGTATATTTATATAGATTTTTTTAATACATATTTCCACCTAAAATATTAGGCTTCAACATTCCAAATCTCAAATGTACAGTATTAATGATGCAAATATTACACACTTCACCTTGAACTCCCTTCTCTCCACATTTTCTCTTTGTCTCTCACTTTGCCGGATACTGTCGCTCTTCCTCTCGACAAGGCAACGTGTTGTGATAAAGCTAAAATTTGATTATTATAGAACATCGACTGTTGCAGAAGCCTCCCGGTGCTTCAGGTATTTTGTAATACGGAGATGTTATTTGTTCAGCTGTAATGGAAAAGAGGCTTTCAGTGATTTATGAGAGGGAAAGTAGCTGCTTTTGTTTTCTGCATTTCTTGGGGTTTGTATCATTGTTTTGAATCAGTATGTGCTACTGCAGATAGCTGCGACCACACAAGATTATATCTCTGTGCTATGCCACTAATAAATACACACGCTTTCAAATACTGCACTCTATTAATATCTCAAATACTGAAAGCACCCATCCTATTTCTCCAGTGTGATTACTCTCTCTTTCGGTCATATTTTTTAAGATATTATACAGCGATAAACCTAAATTAAACCTGCATGACTGGAAAAAAAATCAATACCAAAATCAACTACTAATAAACTTGCATTTAAAATCCATAATAATTTTAGAAGTGCTGGTGCAAAATTACCATTTCAGGTAATCATTTCAGTCTGGACACACTGCTTGCCTGTGCTATGTCACTGGAGAGCGGCTTAGGCAGGGAAAAAAAATTTTTTTGCTGCATTGGGTTCCTCCTGCGACTCACTGTGGTAATTAGTGCAGTACTAGTACACTTGAGCTTCTGTGGTTTAATAAAGTTTAGTTTATTAATTTTCAAGAGCCACTACTGCAGGATATAACATTTGTTCCAGACATTTTTCACTACTGATTAATATATATAACATTTAATTATTAATCACTTTGTTTTTGTGTATGCATGTGATGCAGTAGTTGTTATTTTTCCAGCAGCCAGTGTACTGCTAAACTGTGGCCTGTTACAAGAGAATGACTCAGCCAGGGAATAATAATGTTCCTTGTTTGTTCTGCATTACAATCCTCTTGCTGGAACCTGCAGTAATTAGACATCAAAGTCATCTAAAACTTTTACATGTAGGTGAAAAAAATTTATACAAAGAGGTAACCAGCTATTGTAACCTCTATATTTATACTTGATTTAACCCCAACAGAATTGTTTTGTTGGAACAAATTAATGCATTTCCCTTGATTGTGCATACAACCAGTTTATTAGATGCTATCATGCTTTTAAGTGTAAAATTGCACATTCTACACTTTAAAGGAACAGCTCACCCAAGAATAAAAATTTGCTAAAAATGTATTCAACCTCAGGTCATCCAACGAGTTTGTTTCATCATTAGACTTGGAGAAATTTAGCATTGCATCACGTGTTTGCCAATGAATACTCTGCTGCTGCTAAAAACATTATAATTCACAAGTCATTCATGCAACTCTAGTCCATCAGTTAACATCTTATGACATGAATAGCTCCATGTTTGTAAGCAAATCCATCAAGCTTTTCTTTTGCTTCCAGTTAAGGTATAAGTCCTCCATAAAATTTCTTTTACCAGTGAAAACATCTGAATCAGGAGAAAAATATACACAGATCAAGCATCATTTAAGTGAAAATTGTCCGAAATAGCTCTAAACTCACATCTTTTCAGTTTTCACTTCATTCGATAGTCATTTATAAAATAGATGTTTTTTATCAGCTGTTTGGACTCTCATTTTGACAGCACCCATTCACTACATACACTGGCCACTTTGTTACACCTTGCTAGTACCGGGTTGGACGCCCTTTTGCCTTCAGAACTGCCTTAAATCTTTGTGGCATAGATTCAACAAGGTACTGGAACCATTCCTCAGAGATATTGGTCCATATTGACATGATAGCATCATGAAGTTGCTGCCGAATTGTCGGCTGCACATCCATGATGCGAATCTCCTGTTCCACCACATCCCAAACGTGCTCTATTGGATTGAGATCTGGTGACTGTGGAGGCCATTTGAATACAGTCTGAGACTATTCAAGCTTTATGACATGGTGCATTATCCTGCTGGAAGTAGCCATTAGAAGATAGGTACACTGTGGTCATAAAGGGATGGACACGGTCAGCAACAATACTCAGGTAGGCTGTGGCATTGCAACGATGATTAATTAGTACTAAGGGGCCCAAAGTGTGCCAAGAAAATGTCCCCCACACCATTACACCACCACCAGCCTAAACCGTTGATACAAGGAAGGATGGATCCATGCTTTCATGTGGTTGATGCCAGTTTCCTGTTCTTAGCTGACAGGAGTGACACCCAGTGTGGTCTTCTGCTGCTGTAGCCCATCTGCCTCAAGGTTCGACGTGTTGTGCGTTCAGAGATGCTCTTCTGCATACCTTGGTTGTAACGGGTGGTTATTTGAGTTACTGTTGCCTTTCTATCAGCTCGAACCACTCTGGCTATTCTCCTCTGACCTCTGGCATCAATAAGACATTTTCACCCACAGGACTGCTGCTCACTGGATGTTTTCCCTCTTTTGGACCATTCTCTGTAAACCCTAGAGATGTTTGTGATCCCAGAAGATCAGCAGTTTCTGAAATACTCAGACCAGCCCATCTGGCACCGACAACCATGTCAAATTTAAAGACACTTAAATCCCCTTTCTTCCCCATTCTGAAGCTCGGTTTGAACTGCAGCGGTTCGTCTTGACCATGTTAACATGCCTAAATGCATTGAGTTGCCACCATGTGATTGGCTAATCAGTCATTTGCGTTGGACAGGTGTGTCTAATAAAGTGTAGGTGATGAAGAAATAAACTCATCTAAAACTTGGACTTGGTAAACTATTCCTTAAATATAGGACACACAAGATGCATTCTGACCTTGCATGGAGTTACATGATACAGTACAGATAACCAGGATGACCCTCTGGACAAAAGCGTGCCTTTTAGCTTTTTAGTAAAACTAAATACTAAAAAAACATGTTAAAGCCATGAAAGCCATCGGCAGGTGTTGCTGAGCAACTGAACTCTTGAGTAAAGCAATAATGAATAAGAGAGAGAGAAGACACCATGCCAAGTCACATGGAAAGGAGAATGGGTGAGCGAGAAAAGATCAAGGAGGGCAAGTGAGATTAATGCGATTGCGAGGTAGTGTGGGAAGCTCAGGTGCTTGGCGGCTCATTAACATTAGACCACAACATGCACACCTACTCTAGAAAAACACCATAAGCATGTATTCACAAGCGAAGCAAAGACCAGGAGCACTCAAACTTTGCCTTATTAGTATGTAAGTGTACAAGAGTGAGACGAACAGATAGAAAGACAAGCAGGAGGAGAATTTGTAAGGAACAACACCGTCTCCTGATCATTAGCAAAAGTAAACAGTTTTATAGAGTCCTCTGATAGACTCATGAATAATGCAAGTGAAATATGAAAGGGCAAATTACAATAAGTTTTACATAAACATGCGGAGAAAGATTCAACAAAAGCTCATTTTCAAACACTTGACTTTGTTTTCTCACAGAAGGCTGTATGTGTAAATAAACGCGAGATGAGAAATCCTCCAATTTACCATCCTCAAACAAGACGCTCCGCCAGCGATGAACTCCAATTGTTTGCCGAGCATAATTTGTACGCGATGAGGATTTGCTGTGTGTGAACAAAATCATCCGACAGCCATTATACCATGTACGGCGGAGAACTTTCATAACTTTGATTTGTATTATTTCGTTAACTAAAGTAACAATAACTTTTCATATAGAAAGCAGCTGAGGATATGAGCCTGAAAGCGAATCGACATTCTTCATATAGAAACTCTCATAATATCTTAACTGCTTTAGTATTTATAAGTATTAGCTTTAACTGGAGGCTGCTGTCTTACCCAAGCTGCAAACTCTCTCAGCAAGCTTTTATTTGCTCTCCATGAGACCGGAGTAGGGTCTAATTACGCTGTAGGCTGTATAATTAACTGATGTGCCTAACATTTGCAAAAAGTGAGTAAAATCCAGGTGGTTTAAAATTACATTCATCTAAAAAAGAAAGTAAGTAGTAGTTATCTATAACAATGTATGACCAGGTCTTTAAAGAATACCCACTGTGTCATATTGAAATCTTGGCAGTAGGTGTGTTGAGTAACCACCTTTGCATTAATGAATCTCATGTAGACGTCCCTCATGGACATCAGTTCAACAGATGTGGGTGGTTTTGGAAGATGCTAAGCATCCATTTTGCATAAATCATTAACACTTTAGAATGCTGTCTCTATCTGAACTGCATTGTATTACCAGCACAAAAATGTGAGTGCAAAATTATTCACCTCTTTTTTTTTACATTATCATTTATTTTATTAACATTGCTAACAACTTATGTTAGCTACTAAAATCTGCTTTGCCGTTTAACATTCATTATAATAATGAAGGTGGTAAAATGAAAAAGCCACATGATGAATTAAAGTTCAACAATTAACCTTTTCATGAGTCATGACTAATAAACATGTAGACACTATTCAGTGACACAGACACAAAGCACTGAGGGGACATCCATCTCACTTGGGGAAAAAAAAATTGCCTACTTCAATTTAGATTTAAACTTACATTTTAGTTGAACTTCTTAAAATTTGAATTATAATTAAATTGCATGTACAACTGTACAAGTCAAAACCTGTTGGTTATGTGTGTATGTATTGCATCTGTACTGTATGTCGGCTACTTGTGACAGTGAATTGCACTCATGTAACTGTAGGGGGCTCCAAACTCGCAAAACTATACAGTGGGTACGGAAAGTATTCTATACTATGTCCAATTTTATTTGCAAAGGCTCTATAGGAGTGGTGAGTATTTATGTTAATATAGCCTACAGCATTTCCATTTGATTGTTTTTATTGTTCCTTAATTCCTAAATTCATTATTTTGTTCTGTCTCCCTCTCTAGTGACTGTGGCAGTGTACAGGTAAAAGTTTGCAGTAGGGAGTTACACAAGCTGGTTCTGCCTCGGAATAAGGACCATTGTTTTTAAGTTCACACACCCGAGAATACAGTGTAATCTTTTTAACTGTTTGTAGGTTGTGTGTTTGGATGTGTGTGTGTGTATACGGTACTGTGCAAAAGCCTTAGGCCCCTAGTATTTGTACCAACCAAACTGGTTTAAACTGGTTATTTTTTGTCTTTTGCTATAGCGCGTCAGTTGGAAATATCAGTTTGTATTTCCAAACTTTATTTTAGTCATTAATTGTAATAATGCAGTGAGATTATTGTCTGACAGCAGCCAGTGCTCCACACAGAGATCTGATCTGATCATCATCAGTCTGTCTGGAGTCACATGAAGATACAGAACAAACTGAGACTGAGACAGACTCAATCCAGAAGAACTGTGGAAATGTCTCCAAGATGAAGAAAAAAACTTACCTGGAAAGCTGAAAAACTATGGGAAAGTGTATCTCAGAACAGAAGCTGTTTTACAAAAAGCTGTAATACCAAATTTGATCAGTTTTCATTTCCACTGAAAATGTAAACTGATATTTCCAACTGACGCGCTACCGCAAAAGATAATAAATAACCCACATAAAACCAGTTTTTGTTGACTTTTGCACAGTACTGTATACATAATGTGGGTGTGGAAAGTATTCAGACCCCCTTAAATTTTTCAATTTGTTATATTGCAGCCATTTGCTAAAATCATTTAGGTTCCATTTTTCTTTATTAATATACACACAGCACCCCATATTGACAGGAAAAAAACAGAATTGTTGACATTTTTGCAGATTTATGAAAAAAGCAAAACATCACATGGTCATAAGTTATATATGAGGGGAAAAAATTAACTTAAATTATTTTAGCAAATGGCTGCAATATAACAAAGATTGAAAAAAATTTAAGGGGGTCTGAATACTTTGATAATTTAAAGGTAAAAAAAATATTACATACTTTTAGAGTAAGTTTTTTTTGCTGTAATCTACAGTAAAATTGTATGTCTTATTCTATTAAATCAAATAGGGTACAGTTAAGTAGTATTTTGCTACACGCAGAGAGCGTTTTTCCGTCCCATTTCGCTACATTAATTGTTTTTTTTTTCATGTAAATACTGTACGCTAAACGGACGAGTTTGCTGCGCATGCGTATTTTGCAGCATCTTGCGCATGACACGGCGTTCTAAAAATACTGCGCTTAAGTAAACGCAAGTTTAACCTCTAAAAAAAAAAACCGCGTTTTACCCAAATTTCACAGCCCGCGTTTTGTGAGAATGACCCCTTAAAAACATCTTTAAAATTGAATTACTTTATTAATTCTTTAATACTCCAAATCTCCTCAAAAACTTCATTTGAATAAGTTTAAACAAAACAGACATTTGGAGTCCACTGTAGTCTATTTGCAACTGCAGGTGGAACTTGATCCGTGCACGTTTGCTTCAAGCACCACAGGCGACTGCGACAACATGACCATTTCAACTCACATAGCCTAAGTGTTTACCAAAAATTCCTGCGTTTTTGGAATTCTAGGCTGTATTGACGCTGTAGTGGTCGCATGTACTCGCCAACATTGATCAACAAGTTAACGTCTGGAATAATTAAATGATGTCACATCCGCTGTGAAGGTCTCCCTGGTACTGTTGGATGCTCTTGCGCGCTGTCTGCTGAATCCTCACGCGCGTGGGGTCGTAACTTTGGACAGCGCGCGCTCAGTATTGGCTGCACACGGGAGCTCGCGCGGCGGAGCAGCACGGTAATGAATGTGGATCTATCCGCCCTGTTCTGTTCGGGCATCATCTGCCACACCGAGGACGCGATATTAACGCCAGAAAAGTGCTATAGAGCCGTGGCAGCATGATCCTTCTGTTCGGAGCATTAAATCCCCTGCTTTTCCTCATTGTCTTCGGACTGTATCCATCCATGGTAAGTTGATGTGATGAGTTGCAAGCTAAAAGATTTCAGGATAATGCATTTCTTGATTTTTGTTTCTCTGAAACCGACTGCATATGCTTTAAGGGAAAATAAGTGATTTATTATGTCAAATCACATCAAGTTGCCTACTGCAGATGTAATTTGGTAAAGAATTATTTAACATAATTTCATTGGGTCCTCTAACACCGGAGTCCTCAGTATTATGCATCATATAAAATATGATATGTACGTGTTGTAAGAAAACAAATCTATTTTATCTGAGGTCCACAGATAATAAACTTTGGTTTATTCAAGCATGAAGCACCATTTGTCTTTCCAGATGTTTTCCAGTTTTGCTAGGAATGCATTACATTAGAGAGTTACACAAAGAAATGACTACATGTAGATTTCTTTCTTTTCTTCTTTCTTTTTTCATTAGATGCATACTTATGAAATGATTTCACCAGCCAGTGAATATAATGGTTTAATGCTAAATTCTGGTCCACTGCCCAGCATAGTAAATAAGCAAAATAACCTGTCACTGTAAAAATGATAGAGGAAGCAATATAAAGCAATATTATTAATTAAATAAAATGTTTAAAAGTATTAATCAAATGGGGTCCACAAAAGTGAATAATCAAACCAGACCAGGTAACCACAATCTAATCATTTTAAGCAAGCAGATGCACAAGCCAGCAAGTGACAACAAAATCAACAACAGCGTAAATAAAACTGGCAAATGGTTAGACAAAGCAACCATAATTATTCACACCCCAGTGCACCCTGGGAAGGGGACAAATGGGACTGAAAGGAAAACGCATCAAGTTAAAACTGCTTATTTGCATTATGTTGTATTCATTTTGATTATGCAATGTTAACCTACATTTTAGTATTAAAATAGGCTATTAATCAAATAAAAATCTATGACATTATAATATTTACAAAATAAATCTTAACTACAATATTTAAAAAAAAATGCGAAAATCATTTTTATGAAATTAATTCATTTTAATGACGTTATCTGTTTTCATGCAGCGTTTTCAAATAAAACTGCATGACATTTTCATTTAAAGACACTTCTTCTGAAAATAAATCCCCATTCACGAGATGTAACAAGTGCTAAAATGAGCATGGTGATGTGCTTCAGCTGTTTAGTCATAGGCGGACAGGAGCTGTCCACACCGCCGTGGTGCTGAAGTGAACTAATCACATACAGACATATGTCTGCGTGGAATAGACAGTGAATTGCTTTTAGTGGGAACCATTTGTTTACCAATGAACAACGTAGCTAGTAGCTCTATGCTGGCTTTTTGACCTACCCATAGAAATTCTTCAGAATGTCAAAAGGTCCATAAATAAACCCTCACACAAAAGAAAATTGCAAATCCCCCATAGACCCCCAGCAAAAGGGGGTTTGAGCTGTTTGACTATGAATCTGAATGGACGTTAGCGTAATGTGCTTCTAATTACATTGTTGTTGCTTGTGGGATGAGTGATTCATGATGATTAATTTGACGTGCTGAAATGCGCTTTTTATGGTGACAAATTGCATTACACACCTACAGGATACAGCTTTCTAATGTTAGTGAAGGGATCCATAATAATACAAACCTTCACCTCATTTAGCATTCAGAGCTTAGTTTTATAGCAGGACTGTTTTTGTATGAGTTAGAATGGAAAAGTCAATTCAGTCAGGTATTGATTCAATGTCATTATGTTTCTTAATGTGGTGCTGTGAATCAGGGTTATTACAGTTCACAATAAGCATTTGCATAATTTTAAATAAAATATTATACTAAAACTTGTTTTATTTAAGCCAGTTGCGGAGGATTAATTTAGTCATTTTAATGACACTTGATGTACTAAAATAACCAAAGGTGAAACAGAAATATTAATGAATTACAATTATATTGACACGTTACATAATAATAAAAATAATAAAAACATTCTTAAAAATGTAAATAAAAAATTAATAATAATAAAAAAATTACTGTATCTCAATGATACTAAAATAACTTGCGTCACCTGAAATATTGTTATAGCCTATATGTGACATTGATAAAAGATATACAGAGCAAAGCTGAATGAAATTTGAAGAGATATGTTGGCTGACTATCTACTTTACAAATCTGAATATTACGAACAATGAATGAAAGCACCGCATACACATGTATTTTCATTTACCGATAACCGTAGCACACGTTTATGATGAATGAAATAAACCATCATACCCATACAAAAATAATAAATCTATGCACGTACTGCCACACCCTCATTTTTTACTCTACAAATTTATCGCCAACACTTTCTAAAGATGGCTGATAATGAATGAAAGCCTTTCTTTTATCTTTCTGTGCCTCGCTAGCTTTCAGAAGTACACTCAGATATGGAGATATAGTCTAGAGGTCAGAGCACAAGAAAGCAAGAGTAAGCAAGCCACAGAAAAAGAGAAAGAAAAAAAATGATAATTGCAGTTTCTGTAAGCAGCAGGCTAAGCCTTTTCTTTTTCAAACAGGTGTTGTTGATACCAGCACTTGATGTAAAGCATGGCAGAGACAAATACTAATGAGAACAAAGTTTTTTCTGCTTTGTATTTAATTATCACATACAAACATCAGACATGAACCCCTGTATTTACTAGTGTGTGAGCAGCACACTCCTAAACTCTGCATATTTTTCCCACTAAACTTTTTGAATTTAGTCATATCAGACACTTTTGAAAACATGATGGTTTCAATCATAAGAACAGAAATGGGAGTCCATTTAAAAGACATCATCAGTACCTGTATGGCCAATATATATATATATATATATATATATATATATATTCCTTCCCGCTCTGTATTGATGTTTTCCAAACCTCTCTCTCTCTGTCTGCATGCCGTGCAATTTATTTTCATCAACTTAAATGGAAGTGGATGTGAATGTTGTAGTCTGTGTGACTGTAAAAGAATCCATCATTTCATATCTGAAGTGCTTTGTTGAGATACTGCTGATGTTGTAACGTAAGGTACGTGTGTAACTGCCTTACACTGCATTTATCATAAATTACTCTATTTCAGAAAATATTGTGATGTAAAATAGAAGCAATTTCACTGCTGGATTTAGACAGGCTGTCAGTCTGTGCTTTAGCGTTGGGGTTTTTCAGTCGCTCTGTATGCAAGCTATTTCATTTTTCCAGTAGGCGGCGATATGTGATTACCTTTATGAGTGAGTGAACCAAAACATCAGTTCATTTAGAAACAGAATTTTCTTTATAAGAAAAGAAAATCGCTCAAAAGATTAATTAAAAACACCAATTAATTCAGGAACGAAGCAAGACTGCCTTATGAGTGAGTCATTGAATTATACACTTAACAAAGTCGTTCAAAAAACATCAGAACGCTCATCTTTATTAGCGAGTCAGTCGATATACTCATATGATTTGTTCAAAATATCAGTTCATTCAGGATCAGAAGATGCAACGGCCTTTATGAGTCAAATGATTCATAGCCGCCATACACTCAACCGATTCGTTCAAAAAGCACCATTCAGAAACAAAAATAGTGGTCGCCTTTATGAAACATTAGTTTATTCAGACTGCTTTTATAAGCGAGTCATTGAATTATGCACTTAACCAACTCAACCAATTCAGAAACACTAATAATTGAACTAAACGATTCAGAGACACTCAATCATTTCACTTTATCTTCAAAAGAGATTAATTCAGGATCGAAACGAGTGATCATCTTTACGAGCGAGTCATTCAATGTATGTGCAGTTTTGATTAATAACAAATTCTTTCAGGAAATAAAGCTAGTAGCCTTCTTTATAAATAAGTTATCATTCATTCACCTGATTCTTTAAAAGCAAATCCATTTAGAAATTAAACAATTCAGTCATTTGGTTAAATAATTTGATTCTTTCAGCAACAATGATTAAAGTAATGTGTATCTTAGGCTTTGTTTGTATAACACAAGTGTCAAACTTGCAAAAAAAAAAGAAGAAGAGAATGTATTTTAAGCACTTGAAAATATGTGACAGTGGTGCAAAAAATAAGAAGCGGAGGCAGTGAAGTATAGCTGCAGTAAAATCAGTGTGTGCAAGTGCATGTATGACATGGGTTGCCTCTGTCCTCAGCTTATCTTTTTTGTCCTCTCAAGTGAAACCTCCCTGTGTCTCCATCCTGTCTTTTTGCTATCCCAATTCTTTCTTCCGGTATTGTTTTTTGTTTATGTTTTAAGCCCTGCTTGTGTTTGTGGATCTGTTGAGTGCACAGTTACACGTCTCGCATATCAACTCTCAGACTCGACTGTACAAATTATACATCAAAGCTGGGGAATTGGATCAGTTACAGCGCAAGTGGATTAGAGCGAGAGAACACTGGCATTATTGTGACTGACAAGGACACGCCCACTTTATGATGTCACAGGCACTCATGTCCAGTATTTCCAATAGATAAAACGGGTTTATGATGTGGCCTCCTTAGCTTTACTGTCCACCCAAGTGATTTATTTCATTTATCTCTTGAGAAACCGCTGTCTGAGGGGTAATGACATGCTGTTCGCAAAAACAAGTGTGTGCTTCACATAAAAGACAACCGTGGGTTTTAGCGCTCTTGATGTAGCCTTGTTGTTAAAGGTGATTTAAAAGCTGCACAAGAAAAATAATTTACAATGACATTGCTTTGAATTCGCTCAGTGGATAAAATCTGTCATATTTACCTGCTTTCAGCACAATAAAATAAATGAGCTCAACGATAAGTAAAAAGGACAGTTCACAACTAAAATTTTGTGAGTTTCTCGTCCTCACGTCAGTACAAACTGATGATTTTTTCTGACATAGCCTGAAAGCTTTCAAGCTTCAAAAAGCACGCAACAGCACCATAAAAGCAGTCCATGCCTTGTTTGAAATATTTAAGTAAAATAAAAATTTTATTTTTAAGTAAAAAAAATAGATGGAAATTTACAGAAAATCTTGATATCTGCCCTAGTTTTCCTTGGCATCTTTATAAAAAAATAGCAATGTCCAATCCATAAAAAAAATCTTTATTATTATTTATTATAATATTATAATTATTATAATATATTATTATTTTTTTGATCACTTCTATAAAACACGATGAAATTAGTAATCAAACTGACATGTTAACTGATATTGTCATAATATTTAATTGTTATTGAAGATACAAGTAAATAATAATGTTATATTATTATTAATGGTGGCGAAAATAATTATCAGCAGTGATGATAATTTATTAATTCAATATTTATTCTGTAAATAACTGTCTGTATTTTCCTCAGAGATATTGTACAACTTTTGGAATAAGGTGAAAAAAGCACATAGTTCTCTTCAAAGTACTTTTAAGTTGTTTTTTTGCGCTTTTTGAGGCATTAATGTTTCTGTTCTGACTATGGAAAACAGTCTTCTCTTTCAAGAAGAAGAGTGTCATAATGTCAAAGTCATATCATATTGTTTTGAAAAGACATCAGGATTAGTGAATGATGACAGAATTGTCATTTTTTTGGGCGAACTAGTTTTCGAACTAGCTTTTAAGGTGTGTGTGTGTGTGTGTGTCTATGCAGACGATTGGTCCCAAGGAAGGATGGCAGGTGTATAGTTCGGCACAGGATGCTGATGGACGCTGTATCTGCACTGTGGTCGCACCGGAACAAAACCTCTGCTCCAGGGATGCCAAGAGCAGACAGCTCCGACAGCTGCTGGAGAAGGTCTCATGCATAAACGCACACATTTTATTGCGCTTCTTTATTTTTCTGATGTCTATGATATACATCTCAATCATACTGTGCTTTCACAGGAATAAATAATAAAATGGAAAAATCTTTTACATTTTTAATGATTACTGTTTTTTTACTGTGTTTTTGATTAAATAAATTCAGCCTTGTTGAGCAAAAGATGCTTCTCTGAAATTGACTGACCCCAAACTTTTAAAACTATTCAAATGAAACTATTAAAATGAATCCTGCAATATGACTTACTAACATTTGTGCATGTCACATTTCTGGTATTTTCACCATTATTTAACGGCCACAAAAAGCAGGCAGTAATTTGAGCTTCTCTTGGTAGATTGCGCTGGTAATTATGGAAATGATCTGGCTGCATCTGTGTTCTTTAATGTGCGCATTATTAATAAATCACCTGCAGAATTTCCCCCCTCCCCCATCACTGCTTTTATGGATTTGTGCTCTACCGCTAATTTGCCCTGTTTAGTAAATCTGGCCCTTAACAGCCTAAAAAATAACACATTAAAATCAGTATATTTACATTATTTCTTAGTTTTATATCACTAGCACATGTATTGCGAAAATAATCCGAATTTTCAAAATATCGCAAAGCCTAGTAATAGCACAGGAGTTTTTCTCATGAATCATTTCTTCATGCTTTCTGATATTTTTTTCACATACGCACCATTTGGCTAGTATATATTGTGTGGACAACTAATGTACTGTTTTGCCTCAGGGACTCACACATTTCAGGAGCTACTGTAGTCTGCCACTAATACTGACATAAACACACACATAGACACACACACTTGTCCTTGCTTGCAATCTTTCAGTCAAACATTACATAATCCCCTCCCCCATTAGTTTTCATCCTCTTTTATCAGTCTCATTCCCAAATAAGACCTTTAAACACACACGCACACAAGTAAAAAAAGCGTTGATAGGTGCTTCAGCTGTGTTCGCAAGAGGCTGATTTTATGCAGATCATTAATACCTGATTTTATGATAAATGATACATGCCTCAATCCAACGGGAGCCTGACTGCGGTTAATATTGATATGTACATTTATTAACGCCACAATTTTCCCTATAGCCTGAAAAGAAAGCTGGGGGCCTCAGAGGATGCTTCTCATTCATGATTCATGGATTTTTCTCGCGCCACAGTCAAGGTAGCTAATCAGACCATTTGACGGGGACAAACTCAGTGAGATTGAAGCGACTGTTAAGGGTTTTTGTTTTATTTATCAGCCAGATTCATTAATTGTAGTCAGTTTATCCATAACTTATGGAAAGAAATGTGTTTTTGGAAAGTGCTTCCCATTATGACCTGCTTAGGCGGAATGGATACATCACAAAATAAAAAAAAATGATCGACTCCCAAATATTCCAGCATATACATACTGGTTAGGTATGCTTTGAAACATGGACAAGCTACTTGAACTGGTTTAAGATGGTCATGTGCTGGTCTTAAGCTGATCCTGAGCAGGAGCTAGTTGCGTAGGACTTGCACATGACCAGTAAAGGACCAACTTAAACCAGGTCATGAACAGCAGCTTCAAAACAAACATCTCTTCTTTTTTTTTTTACCATTAATTGAAAATGTATATGGATTATTGTTTACTGGTCCAAAATGCAAATATCATGGATTAGTTTAAATCTAAAGTTCAGGTTAAATGTTTGGGAACAGTACAAAACAGATGTCTTATATTCACCAAGGCTGCATTTGTTTAATCAAAAATACAAACCATTTTTTTAAAAAAGGCGAGGCTGGTTCAGGCTGGTCAGGCTGGTTTTTAGCTGGTCTTTCCAGCTGGTCTCCCAGTCTAAACCAGGTAAGACCTGGGAGACCAGCTAAAACCAGCCAACCACCTTAAAATACCTGCTTTCTATTTTAATATTTATTAAAATGTAATTTATTCCTGTGATGGCAACATTTTCAGCATCATTACTCTAGTCTTTAGTGACACATGATCCTTCAGAAATCATTCTAATAGCGATTAGTAAACATTGCTTATTACTAGCAATGTTGAAATTAGCTATGCTTTTTTTTCTATTCTTGTCTAACTTCCTGATTTGTGTTGCAGGTGCAGAATATGTCTCAATCAATTGAAGTCCTGAATCTGCGCACGCAGCGCGATTTCCAGTATGTCATGAAAATGGAAAATCAAATGAAAGGGTTACGGACCAAGTTCCGGCAAATTGAAGAGGACAGGAAAACTATAATGGCTAGAAACTTTAAGGTACGATTTTATTAGGTTACAAAAGATCTGCTGCTGGAAATGCAAACATCAGCATTAGCCATGAATATTAAATGTGCTATGCCAAAAGGTGAAATATATGTATAATAGAATTTCACTACATAATGGAATGCGTTTTACGGCTAAACATCGTTTATTGGGACCAGTGTGTAAAGCATAACAACATCTGTATGTGTTTGTGTGTGTGTGTGTGTGTGTGTGTATCGACAGGAGCTGAAAGATCGTATGGATGAACTCCAACCATTGATTCCTGTGCTAGAGCAGTACAAAACAGATGCTAAGCTGATATCACAGTTCAAAGAGGAAATCAGGAATCTGTCTGCTGTGCTGACGGGCATCCAGGAGGAGCTGGGAGCTTATGACTACGAGCAGCTCTATCAGAGAGTGCTCAGCCTGGACAGTCGCCTACGAAACTGCATGAGCAAACTCAGTAAGTAATCTACAGCTAAATGCATGTTTGAGAATTTTAAAGGAACCATATTCTACTACTTTTATATAACTAAAAATACATTGGTATATGACCAACGAGCCTAATTTGGATTCAGGCTCACCTGTGCCAATGTGTTTTCTAAGGGGTATTAACAACCAGTTCATTAAAAACAGCGAGGTGATGCAATGTGAATAAAATGCAGGGTTTGAGCAGTAGTTGAACTGTTTTGTAACTTGACAGGCTCTCTTTCAAATGCGATATTCATGTGCAGACAGGATGCTCAAAAATGATGAGAAGGGTCAGAACAGCCAAAGGCACCCATCTGAATGTTTATGGCTGTAATGACAGTGTTTCAAAACTATACAATTTATTTCACGTATACTGTAGTTGACCAGAAATACTGTAAAAGCAGTATATAATTGATAATAACTTAAATTGTAATTAATTTCTGTGATGGCAAAATGAAATTATTAGCAAGCAATTCTCTAGTCTTAAGTCATGTGATCTTTTGGAAATCATTCTAATATGCTGATTTGGTGCTTATTAAATATTTCCTATTGTTATAAAACAGATGTGCTGCTTAATAAAATTTGAGTTCTTTAGTGTCTAAGTGATCAATTTAATGCATCTTTGATAAATCTTCAAATCATACAGTACGTTTCCCCTGTATAGTGTAGCATACATTAATAAGCAAAATTCATTTAAAGTACTTTACACTGCAGCCTGCAAAATAAAGACACAAAGTGATGATGTCTCAGTTAAAAAAATAAAATAACATGCCCAAAGCAAAATACAAAAATCACAGATATCCTTCCAATCTCTGTGTTTCTGTATTGGAGGTTTAATTATTTCTTTGCAATTAAATAACAATGCGTTTTCAGCGGTCCTCAAAATAACACCTGCGATTCTGCAGATGAAGTGCTAAAAAGCCTTACAGTATTAATAAGTTGGTTAGGCAAATTCAACAGATGTTCCAATATGTTATTAATATCTCTGATAATTACATCCTGGCATTGGGGGTTGGATGCACAAAGCTAGAACATCATTAAGAGTTGGCTGTTGTTTTTCACACGCACCGAAAGCAACAGTCTTTAGAATGCATGAAATTGCTTCAACAAAATCAGCTGTTTGAAAAACAGATTATATTTAAATCAAGAATTTTCATTTGTTTTTGTTTGGGGTTTTTTCAGCATGTGGGAAATTAATGAAAATCACTGGTCCTGTGACTATAAAGACATCTGGAACTCGGTTTGGTGCATGGATGACTGACCCTCTTGCATCTTCAAGAAACAACCGGGTGAGTTCTGAAGTGGGCGGGGCTACGTTCTTCAGTCTGATGAATGTTCTGCCATATACCTGATTAATCTCCTTCCTGTCTCCAGGATAACTTACACCCACTTTCCACCAGGTGTAAAATAATTTAGTGTGCCCCTCATCTACATACTTTAATCTTGCTCTGTCATATTCCCATAGGTTTGGTATATGGACACTTACACCAACAGCAAGGTGGTTCGAGAGTACAAAAACGTTGCAGATTTCATCTCCGGCCTGGAATCGCGAACCTATTACCTTCCCTTTAAATGGGCTGGAACCAACCATGTTGTCTACAATGGCTCTCTATACTACAACAAGGAGCAAAGCAACATCATTGTCAAATACAGTTTTGAGACCGGTCGGGTTCTCGCCCAACGTGCTTTGGAGTATGCCGGCTTCCACAACGTCTACCCCTACACCTGGGGAGGCTTCTCGGACATCGACCTGATGGCAGATGAGCTGGGTTTGTGGGCTGTATACGCAACCAATCAGAATGCAGGAAACATTGTGATTTCTCAGTTAGAACCGCAAACGCTAGAAGTTCTGCAGACGTGGAACACGGAATACTCCAAAAGAAATGCAGGCGAGTCCTTCATGATCTGCGGTACGCTCTATATCACCAATTCCCACCTGACCGGAGCCAAGGTGTATTATTCGTACAACACAAAGACCTCGACGTATGAGTACATGGACATCCCGTTCCACAACCAGTACTTTCACATCTCCATGCTCGACTATAACGCCCGAGAACGGGCACTTTACGCCTGGAACAATGGACATCAGGTCATTTTTAACGTTACGCTTTTTCATGTCATTAAAACCGAAGACGACTCCTAATGGACTTAAAGGGTTACTCCACCCCAAAATAAATATTTTGTCATTAATTACTTACCCCCATGTCATTCCGAACCCGTAAAAGCTTTGCTTGTATTTGTTCGGAACACATTTTAAGATATTGGGGATGAAAACCGTGATGCCAAATAATTTTCACTGTCAAGGTCCAGAAAAGTATGAAAGACATTGTCTGAATACTCCATCTCCCATCAGTGGTTTAACCCTAACATTATGAAGCTACGAGAAAATCTTTTCTTCGTAGCATCACTGTAGCGCCAATTTGGAGAGCATCCACTGTCAGCAGCAATGGAAGGATATGCTGTTTGTACAAATCAAAGAGCAAATACAAGACGTATATTTTCCATTATCACGGTTTTCATCCAAAATATCTTAAACCGTGTTCCCGAACAAAGTTTTACAGCTCTGGAGCGACATGGGGGTAAGTGATTAATAACAAAAGTTTAATTTTGAGGTGGAGTAACCCTTTAATGGATAAAAGGAAGGAAGGACAATTCAGTTTGAATTTCTGCTGTTATTTTCTACTCGTTTATGGTTATTTTCCCAAAATTAATGAGATATTTTGCCTTTACTTCACAATAGACTGCAGTTTGAGTCAAGCACCATCTTGCCGTGACTGTTGACACACGAAGACTCGATGATGCAATGCCATCAAAACGAACAGAACGATTTGAAGTTCTTTTATTCATCTGCTCATAGCTGCTCTGAAAGTTAGGCCTTACTTGCAATATTTCACAATGCGAGCTGCAGATGGATTGCTCTACTGCATGAATGTCTGATTCTTTCGCCATTTGTTATCCGTTCCGTGGTCTTTGTATATCAGAAATCCCATTTTCTTATATAGTGACGTGTTTTTGGCGACTTTGATTTCTCCAGACTCTCCTGGTAATCTAATGTTGTGTCAAGTTTAGTTGTACAAACTGTAGAGCCCTGAATATGAACCTATGTAAACGATTGTAACATTCATTGTCACTGTGAGAGGAAATATTTTATATTAAATCTAGAACAAAACAATAAATCAACTCGAACGAAGCCACAAAGCTACATGTATAAATGTAAACAACAGAACAGGAAACGGCCGTGTGTGACATAGAGCAATTTTGTCAGGATTCGGTCTGGGTTATAATGAGGTCATTTGCTGATGATTGTGACAAGCCCGACCGCGGTTGCGTTCGCATTCATTTACGGGCAGCGGTTCTTACTTGATGACTTTGAATGCTGTCCTTTGGCATTTTCAATCAAGATCAAGGGCAGAGGAGCTGGGAAGGGATGATTCCAACTCCTCTAGGCAATTTCCTCTCCCTTCATGTCTGTGTCAAGCCTCCCTGTCTGCTAGGGCACTGGGAATTTAAATGCACTTTTACCGCCATCAATTCAGCGCTGGGAATAGATCACCCATAGGGATTTACTACTGCTGTTTCCTCTCATCACACCCAGTGCATCTCTTATGAATATTTCTTGCGACACAGTCTAGCAAGATATCTGCTAGCAGAAAGTTTAAATAGCTTTTTAGTGTTGATATTTGTGCAGTCCCCACCACATTTCAAACTTAATTTTGTCATTTAAATTTAACTTAGTGAACTATTTATTTAGAGCCAAAAATGTCATATTTTTCTACATTTCTACCCTTGCAGTCAGAAACCACAATTTCTTGTGGGTCTGTAAATTGTTCATTAGAGCTTGGTATTTTTGCATTATAATGAGGCCTATTTTACAAATGCATAAATCTAATATCTTAGTGGAGGAGAAATATCTACAGTATATGAATATATTTTTTTCATAATATTGTTTTATCCGATGATAAATGCAATACAGACTTCACATTATCTCTTCAGCAGTCACCTGACAGTTTCGGTTAAGGCAATGCGTATTGTGCTCCACATTGCAACTCATTTAATATTCCAGAGAATGTGCAGGCGAAAAAATGAGAAACTCTGTGGGATGCCATACTATTTTTATTCTCCATCCTTTCACAGATATATTTATACCCATTTTATCCCCTTTTCTGTTACCTACTGGAAAAACGTGCTTGTGGAAGAATCACAAATTCTTTTATATAAATCCCATGAGATTATATTCACAGATGTTATATTTCACAGAGATGTCCACTTTACTATTTTATAGTATTTTAAAGCAATATTCATGTTCAAGCATTTAGTTATAGCCTTACTTGGTATTTTATTTTTGCAAGATTTCTCAAACAACAAATCTGTAGAAAATGACAATTGTTCCCACAATCCCACAAATGCAATCACACTTTAAATCTATTCTCCATCCAAGTAATTTGTTAAAGCTATCTCTCTACTAACTAGTCGAGAAATGAAGGCTGTGTTTGAAAAGAAAAATAATGCCACAAGGGAGCCCGCATGATAAAAGGAGCAAACTTCTGACTTCTCAGTGACTTTCAGAAAGCGTTCTTATTTTATTGAGTGTTCTCGCACAGATTAGAAACGCTGGGTCAATTACAGTATATAATGTCAAGAAAAAAAAACTAACACCAATCTGGCCTTCACTCTTTTCCTGAAAGACATCTGCCTGCGACACTGATCTAAGACATCTGTCTGTAGCTTGAGCTGATAGCATCTGTCCTTAATGCCGAACTGGCTTTTGTCTTTTTCAGAAGATCATTACTTATGTGATTATGCAAATGAATTTGAATATGGCACGTCTGCTGCAGTGCGAGTCTCACGTTTTTGAGTGCCAGATCTTAACTAGAAAGACATAAACTTCTTGAAGTGCTGCTGTTTCTCAAAGGAGTTTCTTTTCTGGCCCTCTGAACCACCAATTAAAAGGCAGATAGTGTTCAGCTAGACGTTTTACGTCTCAAATGTTTTTCTTTAACAGCAGGCTTATATCTCAGCAGGAAGTTCAGATCACACAATACATCTGATGGTCGACTTGATTCCTGATTAAATGAATGTGGTTTTCTTGTAAAATTGGGCAATTACGAGTTTAATCACACTGCTTTTAAAGTTCTAAACCAAATCACCAGGCATGGCAGGTTAATTAATTACTGTATTTATTAAAGCTCAATTCATTACAATTCATTTTGGCTAAATTATATGCAGATTAATATACTGAAAAGTTCAAACAAAAACACAAATCAGTGGGTCTCATTCACTAAAAGTGAGTGCTAAACATGAATACTAAAACATATTTGTAGCCTAAAATGAAAAAATTACAAAGAAATTGCAACTAACACTCTGAATTAATATATATATTGTAAAACGTACTCCAATAATCTTTTTTCTACAACGGCAAAAAATGTTTGCATGTCATGTAAAATCTGTTGAAACATTTCCACAAAGAAATTAAAATTCATTCTCATCATTTATTACTTTACTTACTTTATTTATTTCTCTTTCTTGCAATATTCGGTTGGAAAAAAAAAACTTATATTAAGAAAAAATAACAATATCATATATGACTAAACATAAACTCACTTTTTTAACATGTTAAATTCACAGCCCTAGAAGGTACATTCATGACACTGATAATTTGCTTTTATCCCAAAATCCCAACAGCTCTAGAGAGAATTCAACATAATTTGACAAAAAAAGATGAAAGCCAAGCCTCCTGATGCATTTTCAAACTCAATATCTCACCGCCTTATAAATGTAGAGCAGTATTTACAGAACAGCCTTTGATTATTTCCCCACACAAGCCTAGCATTCCAACATTGCCTCTTACCATCCTGTCACTGGCTAAAGCCGAGAGTAATTCACCAGCAGATCAACAGCGGCCTGCATTTCATTTCACATTGAAAAGAGTTTAAAAAAAAAAAAAAACACCACTGATTTCCATATCAATCACGGTAACCTGTTATTTCTCAATGTACCTGTGTGTGCGTGTACGTGTGATTCATTTCGCACCGCTCCACAGCTTTGTATTATTGGTATTCTTTATGATTCCTCCACTGCTGGTGTCACCCAGTGTTATGTTAGGAAATGTAAAGTGTTATGGTTTCACCCCCCAACAAAGGCACGTCAAATCTTTGTGAAAGATCTTTGAAATGGAGAGAGGTACGCCCCTGAGGGAAAGGTTTTCCACTGCCATGAATTTCAATAAAGACACGAGGGAAAGACACGGTACAATCAGCACTACTCCACAGTCCATTTCTGCCTAATCAGGTCACATCAAAAATAACAGTGTCAGATTAATATTCTCTCCCTCAATGTCCAATTACTGCATATTTCACAAAAAATTCCAATTATTATCCTTATTATTGCGGTTTCTTATCTGACTTTACGTGCCAGCAGGCCACGTTGCTCACCCTTGAGGTTTCCACCAATGATTAGAATGTGAGATTACTGCCATGAAAACACCACACAGACTCACACCATCAAGAGCCATAAGTTGGACATAAATTAAGTTGGCGGGTGACACTCAGATAATTTGTGGTCATCTGTTGGTGAAAATGCGAGCATAAAATCAATGTGCTCAGCTCAAGAATGATGTGTGCATGTAAAGGTCATTTCATAACTGAAATGTAACAAAGGCACAGGCGCACTCTCTATTGAAAGTTATGCAATACAACTCATTGAACCTGAAATATGGAAATCGAAAGGTTTGCCTCCATTGTTTAGCATTGCTATGGTATATTAGGTTAAAAAAGTTAATCGAAAGGGTATTTTTTACTATTCTGAATAGTACTATTCATATTGTCCTGAGAAATTATGGCTGATTAAGTAGCTCTAGTTATTTGGGGTGTATAGACTTCATAGAAAATCATATTTGAGAGTGAGCTATCAATATTGAATCACTGGAAGCATAATCTGACATCTCAATGCATAGTCAATGAAGAATCAGGCAATGGGCTTCTTAATGTAATATTACAATGTATTTAGTTATATTATCCATCCAACTGGAACATTTTAATGGATGTCTTTTAACTTAGTTATATACATTCACAACGTATTTCACTTAGTTTAATTTAAGAATTTCCTATGTAGGTCCTATTAAAATCCCATAGTGGCAGAAATGGGTGGTGTGGCATTGTAGGACTCCTCCAGGATAAATGAGGAAAGTTGTGTCAGTTGAAATGAAAACTGATTACATTTTATTCTCAACACAAACTTGATGTGTCAATTTTCAGAAAGAATTAATCATTCTGTTTGTTATTTACATTCTAGTTTATATTAAATTGTCCTCATAAATCTTAGTTTCACCACTTTATTTCCTTCTGTTCCAAGTGAATAAGTCCTTCACTTTTGAAGCTTGATAAAGTTGTTAGTCTTTCTTTGGGTATGGATTTCTCTTCTTAGAGGTGTTGGCAAGCGTTCCTAATATATATATATATATATGTATTTATAACTTGCTTGAATGGCTGGTCAACTAATAGAAAAACTAAGTGCTAAACATGTTTGTATATCCAGGCTGAGAAGCACTATAAATGCAAATTGAGGGAACAATGTAAATACCATCACATTTGCATCAAAAGGCAGACTGAGCGCGGCTCTTAATTGGAAAATTAATAGATTCCACATGATCAGCTCCAATCAAAGAGACACCATTTGATCAAGTGTTGTTTTGAAAATTGCTGTTTTTATATATAAAATAAATTGAAGAAAATACAATAAACTTAAAAAAAAAATTCTAAGTGTTTTTTCGAGGTCCAGTATTTATTTATTATGTTATTACTATTGTGTAACTGAATCGCTTATCACTATACTGCTTAATGTAGCAGGTGAACAGCACAATCCCATGAAAGAGCCAATGGAAGTTCTGTACACGTACATACATGTACAGCTAGATCATTTCCATAATAACCAATAAAACACCAAAAACGATGCAAATGAAAATCTGGTCATGAGTCTGGACATGATTTTTGAGTGGAACATTAGATTATGGCACAAATACCAGTAAATTGACTAACGTAAACCTTCGGAAATAATGTTGTGAGATTCATTTAAATATTTTCCTTTCAATTAACTTTGCATCTGAAGAGATTTTTTCTTTTTGTTTGCCCTGACCTCTTATCTTGTTCCAACAGAGGGAGATGAACATGCACGTTTGAGCAAGGACTGTGTTGTTTGTTTATTGACCATGTTTACTTTGCATTGTGTTAACGTACACCCGGTGGCCAAGGTCAGGTTTGCATGGAGTATGCTGGTCAATTCCCATCTCAAAAAGAGCCAAACATTCAGGCATCATGGTCTAGTGCAGTGGTCCTCACTTGTTTTTTGATGCGAGCTGCACTGATAGGGCAAATTACAGGAGAGCCACTTTAACTGCAAAGTATCAAAAAAGGAGGATTACCTTAATGCTGGAAAGAGCTTAAGTTATTTTATTTCATTTTTTTTACAAGCCCATCATGCATCTAACCATCCAAATGCACATTCAGTGTTAAGAGTTTTCAAGATTAAAACTGGCAACTCTGCAGTAAGTCAGTGTCATAGACATAAGGACAGGAACATTTTTTCTAGTCTTTTCTTTTCGCCTTGGGATGCCGTTGTTTTAGGCATTTTTTAATTAAGATTATTTGTAAAAGCGGATCACTGTACATGTGTTCAGTGTAGACATGGTGTAAGTTTTTTAATGGGTTATGTTACAACCATACTTATTTTTTTTTAAACGTTTTTATGAAATATCTGTATTGACTGCATGATCATATCATCACATTTACTGCCATGCAAGCTACAAAGTAAAGCATGGCAAGCAACTTGAGGTAATAAGTACACTGGTCTGGTCTATATATGTATATATCATACACTATCTACTGCTCTTCTGAACGTAAAAAAAAACACTGATTATATTGATAACTTTCTTAGGGACTCTCCAAAATGGCATAAAATGGTAAGTGGGGAGAAGAAATGTTCAACAAATTATGTTATTATTGTTTTCTTTTTGCACAAAAAGTATTCTCATAGCTTCATAAAATTACGGTTGAATAACTGATGATGTCACATGGACTATTTACCTATGTATTTACTATGTTTCTGGGTCTGGGAACATTTCAGTTGTGTTGCTGTTTACTGAGAGTCAGAGAGCTCTCAGATTATATCAAAAATATATTTGTCTTCTGAACACACGTTTTCGGAACAACATGAGGGTGAGTAATTACTGACAGAATTTATTAGCTCATTTAAAAACTGCATTATTAACTGCATTATGCATATTAAATGTTTGTATATATATATATATTGTGACGGGAAACCCCGTAGGACATCAGCGTCGCCCTGGCAATCATCACAAACACCTGGAAATCATCACCGCGGGCCAATCGGTCACGGCCATGTGAAGTATAAAAGAAGAAGACAAAGGCTAGTGAAATGAGACCCGTCTCCATGCTAACGCACGCTGACTCTTTATC
>JAUCMS010000052.1:17651579-17676161 GCA_032357445.1 Enteromius radiatus | reverse complement strand
TAAAGCTCATAGGCAATTGGTCTCTCTGGCGAGTTCCCATATGTAACGTCGAAGTGATTCGACTGAAAGGGTAACAATATGTAAACCAAACAACAACAAAAACAACAAAAATTATGTTGATCTTTTTCCCCTTGAATACCGAAACCATACCAAACCGTAATGTAACAAAACCAAACAGTCATGTTTGTGTACTGTTAAACCCAGACATGATTATGAGCATTTTAAAGGGATAGGTGCATAACATGTAAAAAATGATACTGTTGAGTTTTTTTGCACAGGCCTATGTATCGTCACAAGCCGCAGGGTTTAATGTCTTAATGTTGGTTTTGTCTGTGTAAGTAATTTTTTTTCTTGACTCTCAAAGCTTTTAAAACATGTACATTGACTTCCACTGTATGACTGACAGACTGCAACAGTTCTACTGAAGAATCAACAAAGTCACCTACATCTCTGATGTAATTTTTTGGTAAACTATCCCTTTAATCTAATCTAATTACAAGTATTTAATTTTTGGATTCTGATAACACAATCAGAATACACACAGATTTTAAAAAATTAAATAAAAAAGGCAATCCCAACTCTCTAATGCATCATCATAAATGTGCCGCAGAAGGGAGGACTTCAAATAAACATCAATAATTTCAATATGTTGATTCAGTCTCCTTGGAAATTAATTACCGGAGTCACTCACCTGTTTTTTCATTAGCGAACACTCTGTATGGCATGGAAAATGTTCCTCCGCTCTGTAATTACTTTCCCCTCTATGCGCAGACTTTAAACGAATTAACTTTTTGTTCCACAACGAAAAAGAACATGTGAATGTGTCACAGAGCGCATGGTTCAGCGCACGCCTTTCTTTGTAAATAACATCATGTAATCTTGCTTCTCGACCAAGAGAAACAGCCTGTGACATGATAGATGGGCCACAGAGATGAAAGATGCTTAATCACGTAAGATGTTTTTCAAGTCTGGTGCATTTCAAGGACTAGATGTTCATTCTCTGCTCCGATAGATAAACCTAATCTGAAGTCTATTTAGCTGAAGCAAAAAAGAAGCAGTAAAATGAAAAGGAATGCAGTGGCAAAGCCCGGCTGTTCATCTGCTTTGTTTTCATCATTTTAGTTCTCATCAGACAGTCCTCTGGGATTGCTGTATTCAGAGGAAAGGTCTGTGGGTCCGGCCTGACCTAACGCGCTAGTGCCATGGTAACCGCCAGCGAGAGAGTGATGAAGGCTTACCAAAAGCTACAGGCAAGTCTTTCTTGAAACACAAATATAAAAAAACACTTCAGTACAACTCTGGCTGTCAGGCTGTCCTCCATCACTCTCATGTAGCACCCTGCTTTGCCCATGTTTGTCTCAAAGTGTCTGTGAGGTGAATGCGGCCATTTCAGAATATCACTTTTTTTAATTTGACTTTATTTGTGGTGCTTGCTATTAATAGCGCCTATACTTTTTGAACAAAATCTGAATAAATATTAAATGAATAAATAAAAAATACAACTTAAAAGGAAAATACATAATTTTGCAATTATGTATTTTCAGCAGGGAAAATATTATTCTGTATTAATGTTTATATTTGTTTGCATATATATATATATATATATATATATATATATATAATTTTATATAATTAAAAAAAATTTAATACTTTATCAGGAAATATGAATAGGAGTTAATTCTATTCATGTTCTAAATGCATTTTATTGATCTTATTGTGGTTGATTCATCTTTGATTCATGTTTCTTTTCCATTTAATTTGACTTGATTTGTGGTGCCTGCTATTATTATCGCCTGTAAGTTTCAAACAGAATCAATTAAATAAATAATAAAACTTTGAACGAATTTAGATAAATATAACAAAATACATTAATTTTAAGTATAAATCAATAGAATAAAAAAGTATATATATATATATATATATATATATATGAAATATAACATTTAACAAATTAATTAAATAATTTTTATTTATATTTTAATTTAATTAGTTTTGTTGTTATTTTTAATTCACAAGGTTCACTATTTATGTTCTAAATTGATTCATCCATGCATGTTTCTTTCTTTTTTTCTTGATAATCCATTTCAATTAGATATGTCACTCAGATGTGTCACAATATGGAAGAAGATATCTCTCATTATTTACTTTATATTGCGACATCTCATTGTAAGGCTACCTGTTGGTCGCCTTCCACATCACTGTTTGGATACTCAAACATAATATTCATGCATCTGACAGGATTTTTATATATTGTGTTATTTAATAAACACTGCAAGCTTCGACCATGCAGTGGTTTATATTTTTTCTTTACTTCACTAAATGATTCCTGCACACCAGGCCATGAACACAGAGGTGTCTGAAGGGTGTTTTATCTGTGACTTTGGGGACTAAACAGTCACACAGTAAGCAGATTGATATTCTGTTGTTTTTCAGCCCTGGCGCTCCTTTTGCCAGTGATTAGCATAGCTAAGTTCGGCTGGGGTTATTTGCGTATATCTCTCTCATTCAGCACACAGCTCTGGCTGTTCCCCACCTCTACTGAGCTGAGAGAGTCTGGAGCCCATCCAGACGTTCAATATGCCAGGAGCAATGATATACTCCGACATAGCAGGTGTGGAAGAGCTCTAGGTCTCTCTTGCTTTGACTGAGGGATCCTGCCACGCTGTTAATAAGAGCTCAACTGTCATGGTTGACCAGGCTGGAACAAGCAATGACTTCATCATAAAACAGTGAGTGGGGACTGACCGAGCCTCAGAAAATGGGCCACGGAGAGAAATAGAACATGATGCATTCATCCCTCGCTATTCAGAAACATGAATGAATGAAACCAGGCTTGTAAACATCAGACAGAATATCAAGCATGCACACGTTTAAGTGCTCAGATCACTGGCGTCTCTAGCTTTAAGTAGCAAGACCTGCTTTTGCACATTACTGAGTGTAATTAATATCTAAAAATCTAATTATCAATTCATCAGAGTCTGCATTTAGGCCTTTTATTTTGTAGCAAAAGATTTAAATCAATAAAACTCTGCTGATTAAATTGTGGCATATTTTTAGATTTTATTCGTTCAAGGAATAATTCAGTCAAAAAATAATAATAATTGTTAAAAATTTACTCACCCTCAGTTCATCCAAGATGTAGATGAGTTTGATTCTTCATGTAGCCTTACATCTTGCTCATCAACGGATTCTCTGCAGTGAATGGGTGCCGTCTGAATGAGACTCGAAAGTGCTGATAAAAACATCACAATAATCCACATTTTCATCAATTAAGCTCAATTAAAATGTGCAAGTTTGTAAGAAAACGTGCATTAACCCATTACTTCTGGACAAAATACCAGTCCATAATTTCTCCAAAAGCTCATCTACATGGGCTAGCCTGAGGGTCAGTACATTGCCATCACATTTTCATTTTTGGGTGAACAATTCTTTTAAAAATGTAAAGTCACAAAAATAAACGTATCCATTATATCATATAAACCCATGCAGAATTTTGGTCTATGCTGAAATATTTAAAGAAATGAAACTGCTTTTAAAATACCTATTATGGCTTTATTTGTCAAATTTGGTGAAAAAATATTTATTTTATAAAATATGCCGAATGAATACTGCGCTTATTATAAAAATCAATGATGTGATATTTGTCTAAATAGATTGAGCGCATTTAGGTTTGCCAAGTCTTCCATAACTGCTCAATATTTTTACATGCATATTATATAGTATTCAAGTGAACATGTTCTCTGTCGGGATCATTTCTGATGGTATGAAATTAAAAGTTTGCTTTTAACACTAAATGTTTTGCTTTTAATTCCAAATTGCTTGAGGGCTCACTAACAGAGCGTAGTTTGATAATCAGATCCAAAGAGATATGATGGCTCTCTTTACTGCAGAAGCGCATAACAGCAGCTCTTTTAGAGCCCTTCTGGCTTTGCTTTTGCTACAACACAGGAGTACAGCTGACTAGTCTCACCATTTTTTCATCCTCATCGTGTGGGGTATATGCCTGCACGTAAATGCTAATGGCCGCACAGTGTCCCCGACTGTCACCCACCCCTGTTTTATCTCATTGTGACTCAAGCGCCTCTGGCGATAAATCTGATCACCACCAAAACACCAACAGCGCTCTACACATTTCACAGCTCTGGATGCCTCAGTGCAGCACACGACTGCTCGCTTTGCATGCAAATGCAGGTGCACAGAAGAAGGTGGGGCGTCCGTGGAGGGCCGCAGGTTATTTCCTTGCTCAGCACGCTCACAAAAGGACCGAATGCCTGTGAGCACTCGTATGTGAAAGCGCGAAAACAGACGCGAATGATTGGGAAAGATTCAAGAGTTTAAACGCAAGGTGTGCGGGCCAGGTAATTGGGTAATAAATCACCGGAAGTCTAGCTGATGCAAGTTACTGAAATAAGAACGTCGGTTAAGAGGCAAAGAGTTGCAAAAGACTTTTTAACTTGTCAGAATTTGGGCTTTCTGTCATACAAAGCCAAATACAGAAAAGGAGGTCGTATGTGAGGCACATCCTTATGTATTAGTAAACACAGACGTGGTATTGTTAGATGGTTTAGAGCCTGTCGCCTCTCACAGATGGAGAGATTAACATGACTTTGTGGAATGACAGATATTGAATAAGTTTGTTTACACCCTCTCTAAAAATGAAATCCAATCCTTTAACAACAGTACTCTTTTTCAGCCAAACAAAGAAGAAAACAAATAATTTGGACAGCCCCCACAAAAAAACAGAGAACATAAAATGCTCCAATAAAAATCTCCCTAAAAATGAGCAGACTAGAGGGATTTCCCTGCTGTGCCAGCTCAATAACATTAATTTACAAATTAAATTAAGTCCCTTGTACTGACGAAGGGAAACTGGCGTGAAGCACAACGGTTGCTTTTAATGCCATATCAGCTCTTTTTATTCACGTCGGTCTCGGTGACATTAAGATGAGGCAGCAATTAGCCTTCCCGAGGCCCTCCATGAAAATTTAATTTAGCGCTCCATCCACTGCAGCCAAAACGCACCTACCAGGAAACACTCAGCACCTCAGATCTATATGGATTTTCTCTAATGAGCCATCTTAAACGGCACAATGGAAAGCAGACAGATGGTGAGGGAAGCAAATGAACAGGTGTTGGTGAGTTCATAAGAAGCCTGTATGAGTTCAGGCAAAATTACTAGAGAGATGTGAAACAAAACTCTGACACTTCACAAGCCTCGAGATTGAAATTCTATCAGGTATCAAAACAGAGCAAGAGAGGCAGACATCTCAGCTAAATCAAAGGGAATAGCAAAGAACACGAAGGCTTATGGATATGCAACAAAGCAATGGGGTACAACAAACACCATCATACATCATAAATATCATAAATTACCCCAAGGCAACACCAGCATAATGCATGCTCAAAACAGATAGCAAGTGATGAAAAAGTATATAACAGATGGCACATTTGAATTTGTTTTCTTGAACTCTTAAAGAAAATGGTCTTACCATTTGTCAAACATAGCCATTATTCAAAATGATTAAATTAATTACCACAAATGTCAGCTTCATAAAAGTACCATTATTACAGGCTTTAAATATACTATTACATTGCAGGTTTGAGTTTTCTGTAATCTAAGATAATTGGCAATGCCTTGAGATGCTAAGCAGATAACATAATTTAAAAAATTAATTAAAAAAGGATCATTTAAGATGCAGAACAAGTAGGTTTGAGGGTTCAAGGCCAAATTTGTTGACTTGAAATAATAATACAAAATAATCAAACCTTCAATTAAAGCCCTATATGTTGATGTTATGCAACTTGAAATTAACAAGCTTTCCTCCACAGGTCAAGGAAGAAGATTTCCTCCACAGGTCAAAGACCCAAGGGGTCAATGTTTGGCTGATTAGCTTATTAGAGCATCAATTAAATTAGTCATGCACCAGCATAACCTGACACTGAAATCAACAAAAATGTTAAACGATAGCTCTATACAATACAGAGATGTCTTAGGTCAGCAGATCTTCAGAAAGCCACTTTCTAAGTTCCTCCAAGGGTGAAAGAGAGTGTCAATAAACATGGATGCTTTAACAAGATTACAGCACCCTCTAGTGGCAAATTTAATAAGCACTTTTTAAGTTTGATACAAGATCTTTTTCGTCCTCATCTCCCTTGTTTCTAGTAAATCCACTAATCTTCATATTTCACGCAATTTGTCAGTGAGACACTCGTGGAGTTGTTCCACAACCCTTTATCAAGTAAACACTCTCTGGGCTGTACTTGTGTGCTCGTTTTGCCCTTGATCGCTGAAGAGCCGACTTCCCTGAAGTGTCCTGAGTGCCTTTGGCAATTCACAGAGTCTCTTCATCTAAATTTCACCACTCAACTGTGAGGGGGGTGTGCCTGTGTGGCTGCGCAACCACAGTAGTGAAAAAGACGAGAAATAGAGGATCCCCATCATGACAGGAGAGCTAATCTGACCTTGAGGACAATCTGAGAGACGTCACCAAGACTCTTGAAGAATAAAAATAATGTATCTGTCTTTCTGCGCTTAGCAGCAGGCAGCAGAGGTTGGGGTTTCTTCAGAATGGCAGCAGATGCTGTCATGCACACTGAACGTGGTCGGCACAGCAGATATGTGAGCTCTCTGAAGTAACGGAAGCTTTCTGAATACATGCTTTGCACTCAGAGTTTGCTGGGCTGAGACCAAGGGCCCTCTGCCTCTGCACTACACTTCAACAAAGAGTCAAGCTTCAATCGCCATGTCTAAGCCACTTGACGTGACTAGACATCAAAGTCAGAAAGGCTATGGTAAAACCTGGAATATATCACATGATGAAAGTGGAAATAATTGGGAATAAAAGCAGCAAAGTTTGTCAAAATCACACTTTTTTGTTGTTGTTCTATTTATGTTTTAAGCCTTGTAAGGTCATTTATATCTCCGCCATATTAATTCCTTGAATTCGTTTATTTTCGCATGATTTCTTTTTTATGTATGTCTCATTAAAGAGTTTATGTTCAATACAATAACACAATCTCATGGCAATTTGTATAAAGGTTGCAAATTTGTATGAATTCATACAATTGCATTCTTACATTTTCACACAGTCTGCTTTGTTAGCTACTGTAGGTTTAGAAGCAGACCTTTATTCTATACAAACCTATCTATCTATCTATCTATCTATAACAACCCTTTAGATGACAAGTGGGATCAAAACATTGCCCTCCTCTACACTTCATTCTTTCTTTTCAAGATGACAGAACATCACAACACATTCCTCAAGATGTTTTCTATTTTTGTCCCAATGGAAAGTGAAGGGCTTTCTTAGGTATACAAGCATTGATCTCCATTCAAATGGGCTCCATCTGATTGATTGATTTAAACTATTTAAATTTGTATTCAAGTGTTCATCTAAAACACATTCTATTCACAAATTGAGGGCCCGTAGACACATCTGGGATAAGACGGTATACTAAGACAGGTTCAAGCTCTCTCCAGAAAGAAAGGGCAAGAGATTAAAAAGGGGAAGAAAAAAGGCGGTAGGATGGGGTGAGTGTGGGAGGGGAGATGGAGAGCGACGAAGGAGAGAATGGAGAATTAACACTGGCATTACCACAGGGAAAGGACAGAGCAGCCTGTCCAACTCCGGGAGACCTACATTACGTCAGACGAGGGCCCCGGAATGAGCAGAACAATATTTTTTGAGGTAAGGCATCAAGTTAATTTACGAGATTGAATGCTTTTACACAATTTTAAACAATGTCGAGGGCAATTAATTCTGTTTCTGAAGACTAATAAACCACATTCGTACAGTAAAAATTCTAAATTCTAAGTTCTTTTGGGTTTACTGAGAGACAGGAACATGGCTACATTTAAAAAAAAATCCTAATATATATACACATTGTAAAATATAAAATATATATTTACTTATTTATTTACTTTCCACAAATCCATAGTCTAACCATAAAGAAGACCAACCAATTAAAACCAAATCACAGCATTTTTTTAAGATTTCTGAAAATTTGTCACATCAGTGTTCAGTTCCTTGGGTGTCATACTGTAAGAGCAAATTTGCCGGTTCGCTTTAATTTTCTGCTTGCTGAACATAAACAAGTAAATATAATTCAGCACATAACCGACAGGCCTGTCATCCGTGGAGGATTAATGAACCCTCTCAGGCATTTCCACTGCCTACTGTAACACCACCAGAGACTGTGCTATTGATTAACACACAACTTCAAAATTAAATGTATAGAAATCAAACATTCAAATCTAATGTCCCGAACTGTTTTCTGTCATCAAGAAGTAACCTCGAACAAAACCCATCATTTAGTGAAGATACAGAATTATGTTTTGAGCCTGAACAGTCCTTACAATACTGGGGGGGATGGATGTAACAGAGGCAGGACGTCCTGTCAATAGCACTCAGAAATTCAGAGAGTGCTTTTATTGATTACTCTGCCTGATTGAAAACAGGTTTACTGCATGGTCTTTATTATACATGTGTATGACAATGAGTGAGTCATATACATCATTTTATAAGAACAGCAGAGCGAACAACAAAAATCTGCCATAAAAATGTAAGAGTTTAGAAGACTCCCTGTTGAATTTAGACAAGTGGATCAGCATTAGGTGCAACACGAGCAAGTAATGATCCCAGGCATTTCTATCTGCAGAATAACCTCAACCACTCTGCTGAGATTCTTGCTTTAAGTTGAGCATTAGGCTAATCCTGTGTGTCCATTAGACGATTATTACACTAGCCAGTATAAGAGCAGTTTCAGGTTGACAGCTCTGCTGAGCTCCACAGTATGTAGTGCTTTCAAGGCAAATTGCAGCAGAGTCAACTGACGCCTTTTAATTAAGATTAAAAAGATCCCTGTACTGCAAACAGATGTATCATTGGAATTCAGAGCTCTGGTTTAGAGACAGACGGTGGCAGAGTTTCAGTCTGTTTGGGGGATGATTGATGAAGTCACTACAATGAGCTAAACAGGGACAGAGCTGTCAAAACTGAAGCTCTGATCGATATGAAGAGTGCCTGGACTGCACCGCCGTTGTTAGGTGCTCACAGGCTTCTCGGATACACATGGAAAACTGTGTCAGAATTAGACAGTTTTGGGTTTTCACTTCACAGAACATTTTTTTTGCAATCACTCAAGGGGAAACATGTTGCAAATTACTCCTAAACTCTCCTTATTTGCTATTAATATTAAACTATGCAACAGCTAAAGATTTTACTCCTCGGTTGTCAGTTTTGTGATGCATCTCTAAAGCACAACATTCTGGGAGAAGTGATGGGCAGATTCACCCGGAGGCTAGGCCTTCACTAAATTAACTTGATTTATGTTGATTGAATTAAAAAGTAAGTATGCCGCGTGGTGTCTGTGCTGTGCAGCCATTGACCCAGCTGAATTTATGACTCTAATCTTCTAGGTCGAAATTCTGGACTCAAAAACCAAAGAACAGCTCTGTTTTCTTGACAAGGTAAGCAGTTTTTATGTCTAACAATCAATGACAGTGACTGCTGCACTCAGCCAAAACTTAATGGTATATTGTTTTATTGTGTTTTTAATGCAGGTTGAACCCCATTCAAGCGTAGGTGACATTAAGAGTTTGTTTCATAAGTCATGTAAGTTTTACCCCACAGTGGCTTTGTGATATTGCAATTTTACCTAGTCAAATAAAAAATGTTGGTCACATAGCAGGTTCCTGGTTAGACTGTCGAGTTTTATTTTGCGATAGTGATTTATTTTTCATGATTAGAGTTTAAATTATGTAATTGTACTTATATAACGTTACTTTTGTAAAGCTTTCGCTAAAATGGTTAATTAAAACGTATAATAGGCCTAGCATCAATATCAACACTGTAACAATACTATAGTAATAAACTAAAGTTTTTTCAGTCAAATCGATACCTGAGACATGATGGTGCCATTTGCCTTGTTTTCGCGGTGTGAGACGAGAAAACTGAACGGTCTTAGGAAATCTATTGGCTGATTTTCTTTTTAAAGTGGTACCTGATTGCTTGCTTTTAACTGGATGAGCGGACTAATAAACTGCGTTGCTATGGGGTAACTGACTACTAAATCCCGCGACTGACCAATCACAATCAAGTATTCCAGAGCGTGCGCAATATTTAACAATGTGTATTTGGTGTGTAGCACAGGTATTAATGTAGTAGGCTAATGGTTAACATGTAAATATTACTTCTTTATTATTATTACATTTAGTGTTTCGTTTATCCCGTTTTTAGGACATTGATACATAATTTGTATACTATTTGTGTTTTTGTCTTCCTCACTGTAAGATCCCAAATGGTATCCATCTAGACAAGCCCTGAGGCTGGACCCCAGTGAGTATGAGGAACATATTTTATATTAAATCAAAATGTCCTAACTTTTTACTTTTTTTATAACCTGTTACACTCTGATACGTTTATACAGAGGGAAAAAAAGGTGTTGTTACTTGCATTGCTTCATGATAGTTTCAGTGTTACAGCTAAAATATCAGTCCAGTTGCTTTTCTCGGGTCTGTTTCTTTAGAGATAACCAAGAAAATATTTAAAAACGTCTTTATTCCTTGGGTAGAAATGGCATCTTTCATCTGCTCCATTTCTACCAATTGCTAAACCCACACACGGAATTCAGGGATATTATTCATCTATGCTGCTTTTAAAAACTAACCAGATGCAGACTTGGTAGACAGGATGTTACACAAACATTGTGGATGTTCTCAGATGTTTTGCTACTTCTAGCACTTTTGAAGGCAGCATTTTTCAGGTTTCAGAAAGCAAGATAAGTGCCATCTGCCAAGAGCTGCTTTGATGCAGCAGGAACCAAAACCTGTACTTATCTAAAACTTTAACACTAGCTGTAACAAATCTAGTTTTCAGTTTTTTGTTTTTAGAAGGAAAAGCACTGAGAGATGAAGACGTGCTACAGAATCTGCCAGTTGGGACCTCAGCGACCTTGTATTTTAGAGACCTTGGCCCACAGCTGGGATGGACGATGGTAAGAGTGATTTACAAAATGTTACTCTAGACAATGTCACACATACAATCTTTAATTATCACTGCTCTGCAGGTTTTTCTGGCAGAGTACATGGGTCCCCTCCTGATATATCTCCTCTTTTATGTCCGTGTCCCGTACATCTATAACCACAAATACACCTTCACCTCCAGCTCTCATCATGTGGTCAAGTACGTTCTTCAAAAAAATGACCTTTTGTGCTCCAAGGAAGGAATACAGTCAAATGGATTATTAAATGACACAATAATGAATACACTTTTTTAATTTTTATTTTCAGTTTGGCTTGTGCTTGTCACTCTTTCCACTATATCAAGAGGCTATTTGAAACAATCTTTGTGCATCGATTTTCTAATGGCACAATGCCTCTCAGAGCCATTATAAGGGTGAGTGTTTGGTCACACTGGTCTACGGTTTGCTATTGAAAATCGGTCTGAAAAGTAATTTGTCTACTTCAGAAAGATATTAAAACAGCAATTTAATAGAGTTCAGTTATTTTCTCTGCAATTTGACAAACTGAACAATGCTATTATGATTAGGAAAACTACAAGTGTGTCCTCAGAGCTAAAGCTAATTTTTTTAATTCACAGAATTGCGCTTATTACTGGGGTTTTGCAGCTTGGCTGGCATACTACATTAACCATCCTCTCTACACACCACCATGTGAGTACTAGCAGAGACAAACCTATTGAATAATCATGTTAATTTAATACATTAAACTTGTTTTTATGTTTTGCAGCATATGGAGCAACACAGGTCAACTATGCATTAATTATCTTTGTGGTATGTGATGTTTCTGGTTTAAAAAACAGGTGTCCAAATATCTGGCATAACTTTAAAAATCTAATATAACCTATAATGTAGGGACCACATTCTGTATTAAAGATAAATAAACAAACATGATGTATATTGTTTGTATTTCAGTTATGCGAGGCAGGAAATTTTTCCATCCACTGGTCACTGAACAGTTTAAAATGTGAAGGTGGGTGTATTATGTAAATCTTCTATGGTATAACAGGTCAGGATACTTGAGTATGACCCAATTTTTTGTTCATGTTTAAAGGTGCAAAATGTTGGAGATTCCCACATCCATCTAAAAACCCTTTTACGTGGCTCTTTTACTTTGTGTCATGTCCCAACTACACATATGAGGTAATATAGTCACCATAGTCATAATCAAATATATAACACTTTCTACTGCCTCTGACTGATTCAGCAGCACTTTGCTTCAAACGTCTTTAGGTGGGTGCTTGGGTGAGCCTGTCCATCATGACCCAGTGCATTCCAGGTGAGCAAATATTAAGTAATATATATTAAGTAATATGAAAAAAATCTATCTGTGATCTAAATTAATTAATTAATTTATTTTATTTACATTTTTTTTTTGTCAGTGGCTGTCTTCACATTTGTAGGCTTCGTTCAAATGACCATCTGGGCAAAAGGAAAACACAAAACGTACATCCAGGAGTTTAAGGACTATCCAAACCTCCGCATGTCAATCCTCCCTTTCATCCTCTGAAATTCATATAAACCAATTTCAGGTCAAAATCCAGAGATATTATGATTTCAACTAAGAGAACTAGGACACATCCGAACAGCTGCATGTAAATGAGGCTGATCTGTGACACACTCTGGGAAGGTTTATGAAGTTGAATCCACTTTTCAACAATATCCGATGGTTATCATGCAAGATGAATTTAAATAAGCAGATTTGTAGGAATTTGTGTTGACACAACATATTTTTGTTGGTTAATTCATTTGCGCAACTACCCATGTGCAAAATACAGTACTCTACCTCTGTAATCCAACTACTTCAGCAGAGTTTTTCTCTTCAGCAGAGACAAGGTGGACAGTGAGCAATACAGTTTTTATTAGTATTATTTTTACAAGAAAGAACAAAAAAAATCAACTTTGTACAATTCCTTGCTACAAGCCGTTTCTATTTCGTTAATTACAACATTTGTTTGCTAACATTTTCTAACTTGGCAAGAATTATTAAAGCCGTGACTTGCAATGCATCACAATGCAATATGCATTTCAATAGCAATAGCCTTCGCAAAAAAAAACTATTGCATCGTTTGATTTGTTTTTAAAACAAAATTCTTTGTAAAAAAAAAAAAAGTGAGATTGACATAATAAAGTGCTACAGTATTCATAAGACTAACTCAGTCCAGTTCTGTCTGTATTTTGATGTGGTTTGTTTGCATTTCTATGAAAAAAGGCCAAGCAAAGGAGGTGTGTAAAGCCATTACTGCATAAACGCACAGACATCTCAAACTCAGAAAAGTGTTCTGTAAAGATGAAAAAAAATCATCTTCTCTTCCTTTATGACTCTTTTGAGCACCCTGACAGATGACTCCAATTGACCTGCTCAAATGACCCTCTTTAGTGAAGATTTCAAGTTTTCGTCTTCACTGGAAAGACTCTCATGTCCCGCCGGGCACCGGCTGCCCTCGGGTGCAGCACAATGGCATCATCTTCTCCGGATTGCTGCTTTGCGAAATTCACAAACACCTACAGGGAGTGAAACAAAGAGAGCGAGACTGCATAAAGAGCCAAAATGCCCTTGTTCCAGTGCATTTGTCACACGCAGGCTTGGAAACAAATGGTGGTGGTCACAAGATGGATGGCTTGTGGCAATCTGACCCTGAACTGGATTCCTCTATTCTGTACTTGTCTAGTTCAGGATATCCTGTCTCAGGAGGAGCGCACTATAAAATAATACTGCTGTTTTGGACTACAGAAAGGGAGCCTAAATGTATCACATAAGGAGATACTGACAAATATTTATAAAATATAAATGGTACAGGTTGATCTAGGCCAAAAGGGTGTCATGAAATACCTGGTCCAGTGTTGTCTGGGACACTGAGTAATCTTCGATATTCAGCATTTCCTTGTTAGCCAAGACTAGCTGGAAGATTTTAGCCAGGGAGGAAGAAGCGATCTCGTACTGTAGAGTATTGTAGTGTTTCTCTCTCTGAATGCAGCCTGGAAATGTGCTCTCCATAAATGCTTCGGCTGGGTTCAGATCTGGCACGGCCCCTGCTTTGGATGCTCTGATTTTCATGGTGACCACATATCCATCACCAAACCTGAAGGGAAAGCATTATACAGTAAGTGATGTTCAGAGAATAGATTTTGGGAAAATGTGTCCAACTCGAAATTTGTATGCGAACATAAGTGATTTTACTTGTATTTGAGCTGCTGGATTGTGCCGAGACACTTGAATGTTCCGTTCACCATGATGGCCAGGCGTGTGCAGAGAGCTTCACATTCCTCCATGCTGTGGATTACAAAAATAAGTCTTTATACTCTCTTAAAGCTATATTTATTAGCATGATATAGCAATTCTCAGAAATAATAAGTCAAGTTTTGTGATGTATTTTCAAAAGAATCATAATACTAAACTTGAAATTATGTTGGTGGGGCCATAGCTTAATTTAATAGGATTGTAAAAAAAAGTATAGGCCATGATATTATTGTTTCATATTTTAAGTTTAAATTTAGTTTAAAATGTAAGTTAATATGGAAGGCTGTTTCAGTGACAGGAAATTCTCTATTTATATATTCTCTTGTGGAAAATATATGTAAAATACCTTACTCAGGACAGTATTAAATAAACATTTTGCATATTTTTCAAGGGTCATGTAAACTTATGAGCACAACTGTATATGTATCTAAAAAAAAATTTATACTGTATATATATATATATATATATATATATATATGTATATAACCTTGCTACGTGTGCTGTTTGGGCTAACTGAGACTTGTCAAAGTACTTTTTTTTGTTGGATTCTATTCTGTGGTGAAAACAGGGTTCAATAAGTTAGTATATAGTATTTATAATTTAGCAGTATATAAAAATGCATGTATGTCGACAAGTTCTTGCCTGTGTGATGTAAGGACCACTGCCCTGCCACCCTGAATAACGCTCATGATTGAGTTCCAGAGGAACCTCCGAGAGTGAGGATCCATTCCTGTGGTTGGCTCATCCTGGCACAGGAAAAAAAAAACATAGTTGCAACAATCCTTATCTTATTCTGAGATATATCGCACAGAAAAGCTCTTACCAAGAGCAGAAGAGCTGGACAGCCAATCATTGCAATAGCTGTTGAGAGTTTACGCTTGTTTCCACCACTGTATGTGCCGGCAGTGCTTCCTGCATACTCAAATAAACCAAGTTTCTGAATTCCCCATTCAGCCACCTGCATCAACGAGAGATAGAGGTCTCTGTGAGAAATCCTCAGAGAAAAAGAAATAAAAAGAGATAAGAAAGTGGAATATGGTCTCACTCTGCTTATCTCGGATTCCGGGACTCCTCTGAGCCGAGCGTATAAGTGAAGATGTTCTCTTCCTGTTAGCAGATCATCTATGGCATCAAACTGAGGGCAGTAGCCCATGTTCTGGTGCACGTCCAGAATGTTGGTAAGAATGCTAGAACATAACAAGAAATCAACCAAGTTAATGGTAAATTGAAAATGAGCTGAAATCAAAATTAGTGTGTAAAGTGTGTAAGTTGCCACATCAAGCAAAAGGGTAGAAATAATAATAGTTTCCTAAAAATGTTCATAAAAATTGGTGTTGCACAGTAGTTACTAGGGAGGTATGGGTGGTTAGAGCATTGTTTTACAGTTGCCAGGGTCTTTTAGGTGGATGCTAGGGTAAACATTTTGCTAAACAGTTTTACTTCCCCTTTAACCCAATCCACTTTTGACAATGTCCATTCAAAAACGTAATCCCACCCCTCATCATGTTCAGGATGTAAAAATGTGGAAAGGGGAATTTATCTATTATCTTTACTGTCAGAATTGCAAGAGGTTGTTAATTGATGGTATGTGCTTTTGTTGAAGTCATCATCCTACAATATTTTAAACTTATTTCTTAAATATCCATGTTGAATTCCTAAGAAAAAGTAAATGACCCATGATCATTTTCATTTTTTCATACTTTCCTGTCAAAATGCTTATTATGGCCTTTGATACTTGCAGCTTTCATATTTAATCAATTAAACCATAGCCCTAAGCTATATCTTATCTTAGATGTTTATTTTATTTTATAATAATTATTATTAATTTTTTTTTTTTTTTACCGAAGCACCAGTTCTCTCCTGTCACTGCAACTTCTGAACAGTTAAACACACACACACACACACACACACACAAAGGATATCGTATGCCTGAACAAAAATATATATTGAAAACACAAATATTTTAATGAATATTTGCATGGTTTATCTTATCTTATCAGAGGTGAACACTGGAATATACAACATAAATACGACAGAGATACTGTTACTGGGTAGACTAGCTAAGATATATAAAATAGATTTTCAGTGTGAGAGCGTGTGAAGACAGTCAAATGCGTGTGTCTCATGCTCAGTGCGTGAGAGTTGCCAGCCCTGCCACGGTAAAAAACTAAAAATATGGAAAATTATTTCCACAACCAAATCCAAGTGGATGGCAATTGTTGCTGGTTGAACCATATATTTAACCAAACTGCACCACTGTACACACTCTAAAGCTCTATCTACAATTAGCTAAAATGTTTGCTAGGCAGATAGCTAACTGAGTAGCTAGCACTGCTGTATGTGCAATCTACTAAGATAGCAAACACCCTTTTGAGAGGAGAATCTTCACTAAACATGTAACAGCCATAACTGTGTTGTGTTAGCCAAACAAACCTGTAACCAGTCACAACCGCTTCCCCTGAAGTGACATCTATGTCTCCTGTCAGCATTTTGAATGTGGTAGTTTTTCCAGCACCATTCACACCCAGAAGTCCAAAGCACTGTGGGGGAAAAAAGTTTATACAAAGCTCATAGTGCTCTTAAGACAAATACCAAATGTCTCGGATGTCTCCACTGATTACCTCTCCTGGTGACACTCCTGCACATATCCTGTCCACCGCTGGCCTAATTGTTCCAGTATACGTCTATAGAGATAAAAACACACTCATGATCTCTATTATGTGAAACATTACCCATCACGCGCCAGTATAAAGTGGACAGACTTGCCTTTGATAGGTCTTTTATCTGGAGGATGTCATTATAGCTTCCTCCTTTGTAAACCTTTTCTCTCTCTTTGGCCACATCCACATCTTCATCAGTTATTGGTGGCTTCTTAAAGTCTGACATCCTGTAGAAAGAGACAGCATGTGTGTATTAGAGACACAATATTTAGCCACGGCAGTGACTCGTTTGAATATATTTCTTCTCACCAGTGATCCAGGAAGAATCGGTACTGTATCAGAACGTTCAGGATGAAATAGACAAACCCCTCTATTGCCATGAAAGTCACATTCTTTCCAATAAAGTCCCAGCTGAAGGGATCCAAACTGAAGTCCTCACCTGAGACACACATTAGAAGTGCATGAACCTCAAAAGAAGTTCATCAACATTTCCATCTTTAGAATCAAGTATACATTTTGTAAATTATTTTAATTTATATTCGCCTTTGCAGTTATGTGCATTTTTGTTCTTATGCACTTATTAGGGTGTTCTGGGTGGTTTCTAGGGTGGTGCTAAGTCATTTTGGGTGGTTGTTAGTGTGTTGCCAAGCAGCTTCTATTGTGCTCTGAGTGGTTGCTAGGGCATGCTATGCAGTTGCTGTTCTGGATAGTTGCTAGCATGTTGCTTTTCAAAGTTAGTGTTCTGGGCGGTTGCCAGGGTGTTGCTAGGATATTCTGGGAATTTGTTTATGTGTTTCCAAGCGGTTTCTATTGTCCTCTAAGTGGTTGCTGTGGCATTGCTATGGAGTTGCTAGGGTGTTCTGGGTGGATTTTAACATGTTACCTCCCCAAATTGCCAAGTTCATACTTTTCTAGTCTGTACAGTATGGCTTGGATGACTTCTAAAGTATAAGTCCATTTTATCACCCTTCCAATATCTTAAAGAAGTCTCTAAATATTTAGATTTTCATTTGGTTATCAAAATTTTTGCTGCTTTGAATTGCCATAAGAAGCAATGTGAATCTCCTTTCAACACATGGTTGATAAATCCAAGGTGTTATATTTCCGTCATGCTGACATGTAGATTAAAGCTCAGTGACTTTTATGGAGGCCAGATCACTGGGTCCAGACCTTGCCAGGGGCCAGGCTAGGGTTGCTTGTGGCAGCCTCAATACGACCGATTGAAATGTGAGGTGGGGACAAGAGCAGGACTCACCAAAGCGTGCATACACGTCCATCACGGCCCGGTTCATCGCCATGTCAATGAGCCCACGGCCCAAACAGAAGTGAGGAAAGACAAGCAGAGCTTTCTTCAGCACCTGGTTACACTTATACAGAGCCTGCAAAAGTAGAGACAGATGGAGGATGAAATGTCAGCTTTACACTTTGAACTTTTGGCCTGAATGACTAATGCATTTAGAACATGACTGAAATTCTAATGATTATTTTAGTGCAAAATGGGGGGAAATTTACACTACATTAAAGTGATGGCTCGGATGTTTTTACCTCTGTACTGTCAAACAGGTCTAATATAAATGTGATGGCACTGCTGTTGATGCCAATGAAGAGGTTGATGCAGGACAGAGAGACATACGCTGTGCTGGGCACGTTAAATACATATGACATTGGATACATCATGGGAGTCACCGACCAACTATTTCATAGAAAAAAGGCAGATTAGGATATTTTAAAATATTCATACAGGTCAGATTTATAGAGGCTACATTTTTATCTTCAGACACATTTTCTGCTTTTTTCTTTGAATGCATGAATAATTCAGATTCTGTCAAGATATGCTTTCTTATCAGAAACAAAAAGACTTTTATCCACAGAACGAGGGGTTTGTGCTGGACTGACACTATAGGACTCACTGAGCTGAAGAGAGTCTGAGAGACATTTGGCTCTTGATTGCACTGCTGATGTGATCGAGGGCCAAGTATCTACTCTTGGAAATGGCAGCGTGAATAAGACACTGACAAATCACCCTTCAAACCTTTCAGTGGGGTCTACTTACGACCCTTCATCTCTCAGGACAGTATGTACTCTTAAAGCTACTGACCTTTTTGCATAGAGTACTTTTGGATTGTGACCCACATATCTAATAAGACAGACCTAGAAGTGCTGTTCTGCTAAAAGAAATTTAAAAGGATCAATGAAAGATGACATATATTTTTCCATTACCCATAAAGCATCAGCAGAGCTATCAGGGCTTGCAAGTTGCCAGGCGAGGTGTAGCATTTTTTGTCAAATGCAATAAAAATCCCCGCAACCATCGCAGCGCTGACAGCATAGTTTATCTGAAAAGACAGAACAACAGCACAACTGAATTAAAGACCATTTCAAGGAACATAAGACAATGCTATGGAATAAATACATGGATATATTTATTTTATATTTATTAGGCACTATAAATGTACTTGCTGGTCAAAACATGCTTCTGCTTTATATGTAGTATTTCAGTTATGATTATTAATATTTATACATGGTTCAACAATAAGAATGTTTGAGCCAATTGTGCTGATTAATCACCAAGAAAATGTTCTCTAGCTCTCTAAAAATATATTTTTTGTAAATTGCAAAAATTATTTGTGATAGTCTGAAAGCATAAGCCAAAAAACTATAAACCATGTTTTGCATAATATTTTTTGTTAGAGTATTTATAAATTTATGGCATTACATTTTTAGAGTTATTATTTCTAGCTTGTTGCATAACAAATTATAAATTATATAATTATAAAACATAATTACTGTGTTAAGAATTTTTTTAAATCATTTAATTTAATGAACAAAAGTATTATATATATACACACACAGTATGTACACAAACACACACACATATATATATATATATATATACACATACACATATATAAACATATATATACAGTACAACAGAAGCATGTAATAAAATATTTGTTTAAAAGCTAAAAAAAAAAAAATTGTGGGGCCAGTTATTATTTTTATTATTATAAAACAAATGGTACAAAACGTAACATTTAATGAAAAATGACAATTATTTCTACCAAATATAGAATTACATAGCTAAAAATAAATCTTTAATCACAAATTTATTTATTTTTATTCTTTTTTTTGTAAGGCCAGTGACAATGTTATGGTTGGTTGTATAGATACTAACCATGTCCCAGAAGAAGTTAGCAATCCAGTACACCACAGGACTGACCCCACTCACAAACTGCAGGTGTTTGGCCTGTGTCACTCTCTCTTGAATCAGATACAGCACAAAACTGGCCGGTACGAAGGACATGGCGAAAATCACACAGATAGCTACCACTGCATCCACTGAAGTGGTCAATCTGTAAGAATGTATAAGTAAACAATACAGTACTTACACAAAGAGAAGAACACTTTTTACATGCTTAAAAAGTTCACTGAGACTGATTTGCAAGTAAAACAACTGTGTGAAGTACTGTCAGCATTACACTCACACTGTGACCTCCGACAGCTGCTCCTTAGTCAGGTTTAGTGGATGATTGATGACTGTGATGCCGTACTCATTTAAATCGGCTCCAGGAGGCAGGTTTGTTCGAAGGATGGCGTTATTCGCCACGTTCATGAAGGCCACCATAGCGTGCCAGCCTTTGTTATTGAACCACACCTGAAGGAGATAACAAATGGGTTATTTATCTTGAATGGGACAAACCGAGCTCAGTAAACTGTGACAGGAAGTGGAGCTGAAAGACATCTCACCTTGACATTGTTTTCAGTTTCCATATATCTCAAGAAGGTCCCAAACTCCTGTAGAGTAAGCTTTGAGTATCTGCCCTGTAAAAGATCACAACAGTTCAATTTAAACCATTTATTTTTTATTATATTACAAATTTATTCACCGCTTTGATTATATCCAATTCACAATGAATCATTTAGAATTAGAACAGTTACCCCCTTGACATTAAGCAGACGTCCTAATTGAGAAGCTGCATTTTGAATGGTTTTAGGATCCACATTGAGAACAGGAAGTTGCCCGCCGACAGAAATACCACCATACCTGAAGAAAAGAGACTGTCAATCTTCCCCATATTTAGAATACAGAATGCATGTATGTGTTATCTGAATGTCCACAAGAGGGAGGTGTTGCATTTTCTACTTCATGTTTGAGACACCATACTGTACCTCTGTTCATTCACCCAGTACTTGCTCTTCAAGCTGTACAACATAAACACAAATAAGATGAGTTCCTGGAAACATAAGAGCAAGTTAATGAATGATTAGTAACAAATGGGCCATATTACCTTGTCCGTATTAAGTTTGGGTAGGTCTTCACCAAATAATCAGAGATGTTTCTGCCGGTTAAATCCATCAACACGTCACCAGTGGACTGAATCCTCTGAAATGCAGGAAATACATCACTATAAATCATTATAAATATTTTATTGTGTCTATATATCTATAGCTAGGAGACAAACCTGGGGAGGAGGAAGACCCCCAGCACCTTCTGGGCACACGGGTAACATGGTGAGTTTGTTTGGTGTGCTGCACTGGCAGCTGGGAGACGGATTGATGTCTGTCCATTCTGGGTTACCCAGCATCTCAATGAGTGCTGGGTTCACCAGGGCCATCTCCCACTCTGTGGTTATGTTATTACATGGATAGTCTCTGTGGGAATCAAAAATGTCCATGGTAAGCAGGAAAAAAAAACTTTTGGATTTTTTTTTATATCATTAGGAATGCATGTACACATACAGTAGAGGTTCATCCACCATACAGCGAGTCCCAAATCCAGGTCTGTTTAGAAGAACCTCGCCGAAATACCTCATATCTGGGTTTTGCATCTGTTCATTACTGAAAAAAACATTAAAAAGATAGTTTTAACTGCTTAGTTAAGTATACAGTGAATAAATAAACGTCTTATGTTCTAATGTTAATGTACTTTACCTGAAGAAGGTGAACTGTCGGCCGTACATCCATGGGCTTAGAGTAAGGCTGGGGTATTCTCCGAATGGAGGAACAATCAGCGTAAACATCAGAGAAACGAGGACAAAACTAGCAGGCAACACAATCTGAGGAGGAGAATACCAGCGGACATCATTTTTTTTCTACCAAATCCTATGGACTTCATTACTGACGTTACACAGCAACATGTTTCCAACGCAATACTGTTATTCTGACCTGGGCGAGGAAGTCTTTGCCAGAGCGTGTGGTGTGATGAAACCTCTTTATGACAAGAGCAAAAAACTGTTTCAAGACCAGAAAGATTCCCTTCACCTGATGGGAACCTCTGCCATCTTTACTGGCTGAACTTCCAGGGTTTGTTTGGCCGTTAGCATACACTGATCTGTCTGTATCTACAAATAAAATCAAAAGCAGTCTAAATTTAGAACCAGAGAGGATTTTACAGTATAATGATGGTGCTATTTAATGGCATATAGATAAAACATAACTCAAAAAAACAATTTTTTACACTGTTTACCTAAACGAAATGCAAAAATAAATAAATAAAAATTACAGGGGTACTAACTACCATTATTAAGCTATTCAGCCAAGCAGTCACTGTTATTGGCTTATACACAACTTGAAAAAGTCCTTACCATAGACTTACCATAGTAGTCCTAGGCAATATACCAATTTTAACTCATTTTTAGTTATTATTTTTAGCTGTGATAAAATAACTATAGCTTAGGGTTAGGGTTAGGGTTAGGGTTAGGGTTAGGGTTAGGGTTAGGGTTAGGGTTAGGGTTTATATAGCTATAAAAAGCAAGCTTAACCTTCTGATGCATTAATTCTTATAATCACAGATTGTTTTTAAACAACTATAATATTTTCCAGTAATTTTTTCTTAAAATATTTAATTTGAATCCAACATATGCATTACTTCATGCATCAAATGATTAGCCAGCACTATGGGCACTAGTGGTATGTTTCGACAGTATTTTTTGTATATTCGACAATAAACTCTTTATTGTGTCCTTTAACTCGGTGTGTTGTGTTTTTGCAGACAGCTTTAGCTAGGATGAAGCATTATAGGCCTGACAAACTGAAAGTTGGTCATCACCTTCTTCTATATTCACTTTGACAGTGTTCTCTCTATAGAGACTCGCAATAGATTTCTGTTGCAGAACTCTGATGTCTAAAGGGTTCAACCACAAAAACAGACATCACAATCACAACATACAACACTCACAAGCACAGTGAACTGATACATGCATAAAATACATACATAAAATCTGTAAGTTTGAGATTGAATGACAAATAGCAGACATCTTACCAGGTGTAGGTTTGATGTGAGCAGCCTCTCCGTCAGCTGTGACTTTCAGAAATATCTATTGACACAAGAGGCAAAGCTTGAATTGTACATGTACAAAAGCAAAATGACGGTGACTTGTAAAATGTTGAGCCCTTACTGCAAAATAAACAATAAAATAAACAATAAAATGAAATAAAAAATATAATAAAAATAAAAGAAATATAACGATTAAATTCAAAACCATCAAATGAAAAATGAAAAAAAAAAACAATAAAACTAAATAAAAACAATAAAATTTAAAACAAAAAATGAAATAAAAATATAATAATAAAAAACAACAAAATAAAATAAATAAAACTAATTCAAAACAATAAAACGAAAAATTAAATTAAATAAACAATACAATTAAATAACAATTTAATAAAAACAGTACAATTTAAAAGAAAAATATTTAATAAAAATATAGTAAAAAAACAACAAAATAAAATAGATAAAACAGTTAAATGAAAAAGAAAAGAAAAGCAAAGAAAAGAAAAGAAAAGAAAAACAGTGACCTCCTCCAGTGAGGTGTCTGACACTCCAAAACTGCTCAGCCCCATATCTGCCAGCGTCTCTTCCAGCTCTCTGAACAGGCTGGCATAAGAACGATGCTTGAAGCCCCGGCTGGGCAGTAGAAAGGTCAACTCCTGCCCTATGACCTCTATAAGCCTGGCCTCCGGAACGTGATGGTGAATGAGGGCCGTGATGCTATCAATGTCCCCTGAGAGAGTGGGATACATCCTAAATTATAATATTTGCAGTTTGATTTCATTGATCTAATATAAACATGTTATATGAACTTTTTACCTTCCATCTGTATTTCTGTAACTCTGGGCTGCTCTACAGTGCTTTCTTTAAATTTGGTACAGAGTGAGCATTTACAAGAGCAGTCCTCAGTGCAGTCACACTGACCCTGTAAGAACCAGAGCAGCCTTATGAGACTAGTCTGTTTCATGTACTCTTTGTAATAGATGGTGAAAGTCTCACCTCCTTTCTGACATGGGATGGCTGTTCTTTAATGCGCCGCACCAGAGTGAGGTAGAAGCCAGCGCCCAGGCAGTTCTTCAGGAAGAGAGGAGAGCCGCAGCAGTACAGACGACCCTGAGAGATGATGGCCACACGGTCACTCAGCAGATCAGCTTCATCCATGTGGTGTGTGGACAAGATTACTGTACGGCCTGGATAACACACACAGATACACACACTTTTACAACTCTACATAGAATAGAAATGGATGGATAGATGGATGGATGGTAATATAATACCTAATAATATTTATTATGTAAAAAATGTAACATAAAAAAAATATATACAGTATCTCACAAAAGTGAGTACACCCCTCACATTTTGGTAGATATTTTATTATATCTTTTCAAGGGACA
>JAUCMS010000052.1:17621596-17649576 GCA_032357445.1 Enteromius radiatus | reverse complement strand
ACTGTTACGAAACAGTCTGTGTTGTGTTGGAATTTGACTTTTTTTCAGTCGTCTTTTGCAAACACTTGATTTATATAAGAAGTAGGAAACAACGGTGTTTGAGACTCACAGTATGTTATGTCCATGTACTGAACTGTTATTATTCAACCATGCCAAGGTTATTTCAGTTTTCCATTCTATAGCACCTTTAAGTACAGTAGGGATTATTTAGTTTGAAACCATGGCTACCATGGTAAATGTTTTATTACACCTTGATTCGTGAGGTCATTGTCACAGTGATGGAATAAACATCTCTATCGTCTCTAATATCCATTAACTGCAATTAAGACAAACAGAAACCAGCATTCCAACCTGCCAGCCATGCAAACAGACACAAGGCCACCGGCTTCCCACAAAGGGGACAGAGACAGACAGAGGTGTGTTTGTGCATCATGTGTGATTATACTAGTGTACATGTGTGCTTGGCGCCACCTTATACAATATGCTTGAACTTAAGATAGAGCGCTGGCAAGTGCTGATGGATAATGCAGACAAAACTAAGACTGCAGTAATTACTCCCATGGGGCTCCATCAGTTCAAAGCCAAGAAACCTGCTGAATGCCTGCGCTCTAGTCAAGCAGATAAGCCTGGTTAGCTCTCTGAATACATCTGATGGGATCTTTTCCAGGAGTAAGAAGAGAAGCACCACCTTCCTATTTGTTGTAATAGGTTCCTTTACAAAATGCAGTAGAATTAAATGTTTCCCCCTATAGACAATAAAGCCCAGTGGATCACAGTTTTTTTTTAAAGAAATATTCGCCTGCTTCATCCACAACATATCTGCATTTACAAGTAAAGTAACTGATCCTGATTTCTCCAAAGCTGCTGAAAAAGCTGCTTAATTAAAGCAGAATCTTTAGATTTCTTAATTCACATTAACAGTGTCATATTACCATGCTAAAATCCTCTGAAAGCTGGTGTTCATCTGGTCAGTTTTTATGGATTAGCTACTTAGACTTAAACTAGGCAGACAGGCAGCATTTACAACACACCTGATGAGTCCGTGCTCATGCTTTTGCTGGCCCTCGTTTGTTCTTTCTCTTGTTTCTCCCGTATGTCTCCATGTTTGCAGGACCCTGGCGGCTCCGGAGGTTTTTCAGGTGCTGTGTGGTTCTTGGCCTGGTCATTAGTGTGGTTCACCAGATTATCAAAAGCAGGTTTCTCCACTGCTGGCTTTCCAGGAACTGTGTAAAGAAAGATTAGTAGATCAAAAAAAGCTGATGCCATCACTTATAATAAGCCAAAAAGTCACTCACCTTGTTTTAGAGGCTCAGGTCGGTTTAACCAATAAGAAGGCTGGATTGGGAAGTAAAAAGGCCGACCAATACCATACTGGCCTGTTGATAAACACAAGTTATCTCGTTATGATCCACTGTATTTGTATCATCAAATAAACCTGAATATACAATAGTTTACCTGGGAAGACGGTATCAAGGTACCACGCAAGAACGCCATAAAGGAGCGTATCCAATAGCATCATAATAATTGAGATGAGAAAGGAGAACTCGTCCCCCTCCAAAAGGCTGGTTTGGATGTTATCCCACTGCAGACCGAGAACCTGCTCCTCGTAACGAGACAAGTACTCCGTCCCAAAGCCAAAAGCCACCTGGGACATCAAACTCTGATGCACAATAAACAATTAAAATCCGTTGGAGTTTTCTTAATCAAAGTATACTGCACTCGAATCAAATTTCATGAGAAGTATTGCATATAATTTCCGGATAGTGTTATCGTGTGACATACCGCCATGATTTTCATATCTTTGGTGATTTGATCCTGCCAGGCGAAGCAGACTATATGTGGCAGGTACAGGGTGAAATAAATGATTCCACTGCAGGCTGCTGCCAGGTTAGCCTTGTTGAAAAACACACTCATGAGGAAACACTGCATGATGGTTGCTGTGGTGAAAGTGAGCAGGAATAGGAAGAGGATGATGGGATTGCTGTAGTTCAGCACTTTTCCTCCCTGTAAGAAAACAAAGTTTCAAACATTAACTTGCCTTGTTTAGCTTAAGCTTTCGAGAACCATAATAAAACAAGCTAAAACATGCTAGCATTGTATTAACACATGCTAGTATTGTGTTAAAACAAGCTAGCAATGTGCTAAAAGTTGTTATCAATGAGCTGAAACCTATGGCTGAAAGTATGCTAAGATTATTATCTCAAGACATGTTTAAAGCATGTTAGCTACGTATCAAAACAATAATAGAAACATGTTGCTTTCTGTTTTCTTCTTAATCCAGCTATGTAATCATCAAACTTTATTCTAACCATGGTTTTACCACAGATAAAACCAAAAAACATGGTTACTAGCCATAGTTTAACCAGTATTAGTAGTAAAACTGTGGTTATATGTAATCAGTACGCCAATAATCATATTTACTAAACTTTTACTACAAATTTTCATAGCTTTGTCAAGCCAACTTCCAAGTTTGCCCTCATGATCTTCTCTAGTTTTTTCTTGCATGGCAAATCTGAATTTTGTGTGTCACATGATCCTTCATATGTCATTCTAATAAGCAGCTGGGTTGCCTAATATTCATGTGGAAACTGTGATAACTGTTTCAAGATTTATTGATGAACAGAAAGTTAAAAAGAACTGCATTTATTTGTAATCGAAATATCTGAACAAGTACATCGTCACATGTCGTTTATGATGGTCGCCACAAGAGGTCAGTATAGCAATCTGAAAATAGATAATCTTGTAACTTGTCAATTTTGCTCACACTGTAGTTGAAAGCAACTTAAAATAATATTTTATAAGGAGAACACCCATTTCTCTTAAAAAGACATAGAGGGGAAAGTTCATGAATCACCTTTCAGAACTTTCATCTTTCATAACCACTATTCTAAGTGGAGAAAAAAAAAAACCACTTTAACTTGTATTAACTGGTGTTGCCTGCTGGTTTTAGGAGGTTTTGGACACTCTTACCATGATAATAAGAGTAAGCAGGGCTGTGCTGGAGGCCATCATGAAAAAGGTGTCGATGAACCATGTACACCAGAGCACACGGTTAGTGACGCCCATGGCCTTCAGAGTCTCTTTCAACCTCATCTCCTTCTCCAACACAATGCTCTTCACTGTCATAGAGACAGAATAAACCCAGGCCAACACCACGAAGATCGGAAAGCACCGGTTCAGAGTGAGCATAAAGCTGTTTTGTCAATGAGGAGGAGAGATTATTTATTAGAGAACACCTCAAACCAACTTAAACCAGCATCCTAGCTTCAAAACACACCTAACCAGCATATGCTGGAGGGATGGTCGACATATCATGAATCCTTATAAATTTTAAACATACTGAGTGTGTTACTCACAGATCATCCACATAGCAGGGATAGGGCATCTGCTGCAGGTAGACTCCTAACGGCCATTCCTTCCCAGTGTGGGTCTTTATTATTCCATGTTCTATCATGTCCTGCAGGTAGGCAAATCCTCCCCATATATACCGCAGATCATCCATGGGATCAGCCCTAGGACCTGGATCCCAGTATCTGATCATAGGAGAAATATACAGTCAAACAAATTCAAAATAAATCTAGATCTGGGGAATAGCTCAGCACTGGTGGTTACAGACCAACCTGTCTTTGATCTTGTTAGTTCGCTCCACGACATCTATGTCCATGCGGATCTTGAATTTAACATGAGGGGGCACCTTGGTGGTCCAGGAGTACATGTCAACAAATACCAGCCCTGCCCAAAACTTGCTCTCCCCAAGAAGGTCCAGCGCTCGATGGGTCAACTGGTCCTCATCAGAAATGGCAGAGAACTTGTCCAGGACTAGACACTGTAATATAAGTGATTGCATTTAGAAACAAAACCAACTTATTAACTCCATGAATTTAATCTCTCTGGATGAACCTAATGGAAAATTACTAAGATCACATTTACTTGAAAGCTCAGTCCCGGACCGTTAAACTGAATAAGATCAGGCTGTTTTAGAATCCAGCACTAAACTACTATCCAAAAAGACTTAATTGAATTGTTTGCTGTTAATTTGTTTTGAGCTTGGCATAAGATGGGGGGAGTCTATTTGAGATCTTGGAGACATTGTTCTTCATGTGGCCAGTATGCACTGCCATAAACCAGCCTGTGCTTTCTCTTTGTGTAGGCCGAGGAGACTGACAGCTGTATCGAATTGGACTCATTCGCTGGGTTTGTCTGTCACTCCTCAAGAGCTCCTAGCTGAGACGGAGACAAAGACTAAAGACACATGGTTTAGATAGGAGAGGTCCTGGTCTCGCTGGCACAGGCTGTCTTAAGCTCACCCTGATTTGTATTGAAAGCATTCAGCATTGAACTCTACCATTAAAGAGTTCTCCCACACTGGCAAACTCTCAGTGAGAAATCAAATGCTTTTCTTTCTTCTACTTGACATCAGAGAGGCAGAGCCCGGCTGAGAGTGACCACTTGCTTTTCACCCCACAGCTTCTGAGCAGATCTGTCTCTCTTTTAAATGACAAGTGAATTTGGAAAGACTTACTTGATGATTATTCTAAAAAAAAATGCAAGCATACTGCTGACTGCAAACTAATTCAAGCAGATATATGCTTTTTTATGTATGAGTGATACCTCTCCATATCGATTTATAAGGCGAATAACTTGGTCTGTCAGGTTAAAGATGTTCCGCCAGTCAAAGTTAGGCATGTCCAGGTCTCGATCCTCCTCAGGGCCATTGTAAAGGAAGTTGAGGATGTGTTGGCCAGTGAATGGAGTGTCTTTGAGGCCTTTGTTGATGCAATCCATCACTGTGGGATTTCTGATGGAGTCCTGAAATATAAAGTACAGTATTATGAAACTTAATGAAAGCCTGCATAAAATATTGAGCTAAAGATGAAAGAAATCTCATGTATTGGTGCCACCAAGACAGCGTTTACCCGAAGCATGTTCATCTGTATGCCATCCTGAAAGAAGTTCCACACCTGTGGGCCCGCCTCCTCCCAAGCCCGACCCATGTTTCGAAGTCTTTCTAACTCCTCAAAGGTGGTGTTTGCCTGGATAAACACACAAATACACAAAAAACGACAAAGTTCAGATGCATTCAAATAAAAGTAGATGATGTTTGTTAAGCATTTACTGGCACAGTAACAATAAAGACAGAACAATACTCAGGTGGTTTGACCACAGAATGATGAATTCCCACCAGGAGCAGTTTACACAGTCCCATTGAAAGCCCTTCTGCATAAACAGAGAAACTGAAGCCCTAAAGCTGATCTGATGGGACCACAGCCATGGCCCATTGCCCAGGGCAAGCATGTCCACACCGGAGCTCCCTCCCAGGGGCAAAGGCCTTACCTCCCTCCTTATCCTCCTCCTCTATCGGTCTTTCACGCTCTGTTGTTTTTTCTTTTTGCTTCCACTTTCTAATTGTGTGATGCATAATGAAACGTGTGAGCTGCAGATCACATTAGAGAGACAAACAGTATTGCTGAGCTGTCTAAAAAGCTGTCATTTAAGGTATAGTTCATCAGCTGCTAGCACCTTTGTGTTGCTAAAACCATTCTCTTCTTTTTGAGCCACAGAAATGCTAAGGGTTCACTATTAGTCTCAACAGAGGAAACTCATTTATAAAGCACCCAGCCGAAAAAACCTGCAGTCCTGCTTACATAAGAATTTAACGGAGCAAAGGCCAGTCAGCTGGGTCGTATGTTCTGAAGCGCTCCTAAAACACCTAGCCTCTATGGGAACCCATTAGACCTGCGTCATTTCCCCTCTGGCTAACCCGCTGACATGTCTGCAGCAATGTGCTGATTTATCTGACAGGCCCGGAGCGAGATTAGCCATTGCATTAATACACTCATCTGCTGTTGTTCCAGGTGTGCGTGCAGTCAAAGAAGAGCTTTTTCTCTTACGTTTTTAATGATCTGTCTGACAGCAGGGGAATCGGGAGCGTACAGGATTTTGCCCATCAGGAAAGGCTTGACTGAACTCCACACAATCCTTGTGACTGGATTGGACTCCAAATCTTTCATGAGGTCATTACAAAATGGAGCTGAAAGAGATATGAGAAACAGGAGAACATTTTTTTTCTCCGCTTTTCCTCTTCATCAGTCTGAAGTCTATGTACAGTACGGTACTCACTGGCCGTGTGATCGTAGTTGTACTTCCCCTCTCCCCGTGTGCTGTTGATGCCCAAAAAGGCTTTGTAGTTGTTATCCTCATACCAGTTGAAGGAGGTGACCCTGGAAAAAGCCCCTTCCGTGTAGCCACAGAACAAGCTGGAGATGGCGGCCATGAGGTGGCTGAATGATGGGGAATCATGGGACTGAAGCAGTGGAGAAACCACTTGCAACAGGTCTTGAGAGCTAGGTCTTTCAAACAGCTGTTCAGAAAAAAAAAAGGTTTTAATTAATGTCTTTAATTTTCTAAAAACATGAGTTTTTAGTATGTGGCCCTAAAAAAACAGATGCTTTAGTCACATTTATTGCATGAAAGTCATTGCATTACTTAACAATGTTTTAAATCTGTTTTGAATCACAAGGTCTAATTTCATAAAAACGTTTGGCACAAAATTAGATACACTTTAAGATGATGATCATTTAAGGCATTGCTGGTCAATAGAGTAAAAAAAAAACACTAATAGACACTAATAAACACCTTACTTAACCAGCTGGTTGTTTACATTAACAACTGCAAAAAAAATGCTAAAATTTTAGGTTTACATATGCAAATTATAGATTATTTAATGAAATATGTACTAATTTGCATACATTTCTAGTTTAAAAAAATATATAAAATCCATCAAAATGTTTACATATTAGAGTCAAAAGCTTTCACAGAGGGAATTTTGGGTATCTCATTTTTTGTCCTCGATCATTCAGAAAATGCTTAAAATGGACAGAAAACACTCTATATCCACCATTTTGGGTAATTAAGCTACAGTATTTATATATGAACAAACGCCCAAATTGGCAGGAATACAAATGTTAAGTTTGGTGTGTGTGAGTGTGTGTGTGTAAGTGGAGATGTATGGCTCAGTGTTTGAGAAAAAAATTATTTTGAGAAAACAGCCTTACATGCTATAAAAAAACACTTAAAAGTATCATTTGTATGTTTTCTTTCACTTAGTCTGAAAAAACAAAATTTGACAAGTGCATGAAAAACTTGTTTTTGCCTGCAGTTTCTCTCCTTAATGGGTGTCAAACTTGGAACATAGAGAGCATATTTTGAGAAAAGAATAGTTTAGATATCCAATTCATATAAATAATTTGCTGTAAAATATTTATAAAGTAGTTGTTACAGAAATCGCAGCAATCTGTACATCTTATAACAAAGGCATCGAGAAAATTCCCATATGATAAACTGAGAATCTTTTTTTATTATTCTGACAACATTTCTAATCATATTTTAAGCAATCAAATTTCTATCAGCTGTTAAGTGAAGACCAGTGAACTCTTTTAATCTAACTGGACAAACAGGAAATTTAGAAATTGTTCACTAATCCGTTTGATCCATTAGGGGAGTTCACTCCCGCACTGAAACATTTGCAGCAGTTCACTAAAATAATAACAGGATATTTTTATAGCAGATAAGGAAGAAAACAAAAAGAGCGCTGGAGGAGGTGGATATTGAGAAAAAAAAAGACATATATCTTCTAATATTTGTCAATGACAAATAAGCTCTTTATTGCACAGTCAGCATGTGAACATCTCTTTACTGACGGTAAAAAAAGTGTATCAAAATTTGGGCACACTTCTTTTCTCCAATTCTGATGAAAGGCTAGAAATATGTAGCATGTTTAGAATTATGAATTTCAAATCTGTCATGGAGTCAAAAAGCAACCAAAACTAAAATCTCTCTGGGTGGGAAAATCCATTATCCTCTAAACCAAAACACACCAACGCCTACAGATAAAGGACAGATAATATGAGCCTCTGGGGTCCACGGTACTACAGCAGGTGAAGAGAGAGAGAAAACAGCGTCTCGAGAACGTCAGATCTATTGATTCATGCACACTCCTTCAAACAAAAGCCAGCAAGTTCTGCAAAAATGCATATTTGTTTCCATACAAGTTAATAAAAAGGAATATTTTAGGAAACAGGAGACTGTAAGTTCCTAGAGTTTTTCATCACGATGGTCTCAACACATCTGGCCCACGGCATGGAACAGGAATTCGGAAAATGAGTAACTGGCGACTAGGTCCCTCTCAGACAAAAGACCAGCCACACCGACAGGAAGTCCCTCACTGTAGAGCTGCAGGCACACCATTTAACCATCACACATTGACGTCTATGTACTGTCTGTGAGGCGGTTCCTCTCTGTTTCAGCAGGGTACAAAATGCCCTAACCACATATGAACCTTAGGTTTATTTACAGTGACAATCTGACTGAGAAGCAGCCGGAATTAGGTTTCCGCAGACATAGGAATGATATCTCCATATCCGTATGCTTGCGTAAAAAGCCAGGGGGAGGAAACCGTGATTTCCTGATCGCTAAAAATACAGCTAAATGTTTAGAGGGCCTCATACGCACCGCTTTTAACTTCTCAGACACGGCAGGCAGAAGTCGGGCCCAGAAGTGCAGGTCGAGTCCATTGGAGTAGTTATCAAGAACAAGAGGAAGCTGGGAATGAAAGGAAAGAAGGAATGAGACATTCTATATTAGTCAAGGTTGATGGCGTAGACAGATACAGAGCATCCTAATAACAACGCCAGCAAGTGTTCAGGATTTATTTGGAAAGATAAATTATCATTGTTTCCTATGTTTTATCAATCAAGTGCATTTTTAGCTAATGAAAGGCTTTTTAGTATCATTTAATTTTTTATTTTTTTTTATGTCCCTTTTTTGATTATTATAAATTAACATTATTATAAATGTAACATTTTAAGATCAACACTTGAGGGCCAAAACAAAAAATGACCATGCTTTGATATGACTTTGTGTATTTATTTTAATCATTTATAACAAAAATGTGTACACTCATGGCTGACAGTATACTTTTGCCAGTAGAAAGAGCTTTCATTTGATATATATTTCCATTTCACCAAAATGTCACTTACGCCCTTCTAAAAACAGGAAATTTTTTGGTTACATTTATGTCTAAAATAAATGTCACATATTAAATTGTATTAGCATTTTAAATTGTGTCTAAATAAATTTAGCTGAAGTTGCAAGTTGGGTTTTGGGAAATGCGTGTCGCTCACATCCTGTCTTCCGAGATGTAACACTTCCAGAAAATAATATTTCTTCCAGGGGCTGCCCAGCTACTTTACAATGGATCAGGATGGACCAGGTTCAGGAAATGGCGTGTGGGTGTCACAGAAGCAACCCAAATATGAGACATCCTTCCTATCAGACTTTTTTTTTCTATAATACCAAAGAACCGACCTCTAACATGTTTTATATCGTTCCAGCCATCAGTGTTTGCATATGAAAAATCATTGTGCTGCTAAAAACACAGAAGAGTCGATCAAATGAATGCACGTGTAAATATCTGTTCTGAGGGGGAAGGATACATACTCTCTGTATTATTCTTTAAAGCTCTCACAGGGTTTAGTCCAGCAGAAGTGTGTTGATTGTAATCTGATTACTGAAGTAGGCTAGGTCAGTTCGTTCCACTAACACCAATCGGGTGACTCAGGCTAACGCCCCTCTGTCCTCTCCCCATGCTCATTCTGAAAATATAAACTACCACGAACAACAAGGAAGGGTGTGTGGGATTTTGTTACTAACTCTACAAAAATTCAAGAGCTTTCATCAAACAGGAAGTACAAACACGAGCACTTACTGTTGCTATCAGTCTTCCTGTTTGCAGTTTCATTTACAAATGACTAAATTTGGAATAAAAAAATGATCATAAAGTGCGATAACTAATCACCAGTCTTTCCGTTTTTAGTTTTACTTTACTACATCCTTTTGAATAACAAACATACCACAATTCCTTGTATTTGAAAATATTTATTTAAGCCCAAATATATGATTTCTTAAGTAAAACGTAATTTTTATTATAAATTAAGCATAAAGCAACCCTATCACCAAGGCCAACATGTCACTGGTCAATCAGCTTGACCAACATGTGCTGTTAAACATGCTAGACCATCATAAACCAGACAAGACCTGCATGGAAATGAATGCAGGCTTAGGGAACCTGTTTTTGCATTGCAATTTACTGCTTTTCCATGTACTAGACAAACATATTTGACTGTTCGTGAAACATGCTGCTCAAATTATTATTATTATTATATAAGTCTCTAGACCTTGCATTTTGCAAAGTCCACTGATAGCATGTTTTTTTTTTTTTAATCAAATTATTCTGAGCGCACAGTAAGTAATTTTACAGACTTTTTATTACCTCCCTGTTCTAGTTCACATTGTATTTTTTGTCCATACAGTGCAAGTCAAATGGGACTGTTTGGTTACAACATTCTTAAAACGACATGAGTCAGTGCACAGTCGGTCTTTTCAGTGCTGATCCATAATTCTTTGTTGCCTCCACCCAAAACAAGAGCTCTTATGACTTCCCTCATATTTGGCATAGCTATCTGTGTCAGCACTTCCTCTACACCCAAACCCATTTCCAACATTTACAGATATGATTAGTGGTTTTATTGAGTGTATGAGTGGACTAACCAAGCGGAAAAGTTTGAAGAAGTCAAGATTGGCGTAGAATTTGTCCTCAATCATCTGAAGACGCTGCGGGGTGAGAACACACATGGCATTGCGCACGGCATACAGGCCCCAACGGCTCGGGAAAATAAGGAAACGTTCGAGAAGAGTCTGACTGCAAGCGATGTCCTTCAGGTGGAGATCAGGAACTCCATAAGCAAACTAAGAGAAAGGTAATGTTGTTGTGTTAGTCTGAGCTGGACTTAAACACTCAACAGTAGTCAAATGTTTCTGGAATACATCAAATAAACAGTAAAGAGTGATAAAATATCCACTTTGGAGTTGATATAAAATAAATACCAAACCTAAAATACCAATAAGTTGCTGTAATATGTTGGTAGTGTTGTCACTGACTTAATCACATGACTGAAGACGCTAGCAGCCAAAGGGCTAAAAAAGTGATACCAATGCTATTAGCATCAGAGCTATTTTATGGTGGCCCTAGAAAGATATAGTAGCATTAGCAATGTTAATATGTTTTAACACTATGTTTAAAAATGTGCTAATTTTTCTCACGTAGTGTAAAATATGCACACAGCTTTAAAAACAACACAAATGCAGTTAGTCAGCAAAATGCAAACCTGTGCTCGGCTTTCATCATACAGTACATCTTTTAAAGAATACTATCAGGTTCCCCACGGAATAGCATTTCAACTCAAGGAAGGGGCACAAAAGAGGATGGCAACAAAATTGGAGGAAATTATTAACATCCCAAGACATCCTTTAGCTATCAGCGTAAATCACGAAAACACACGTCAGAGCCTGCTACCATTAGACAATAATAATATATTTTATTATATTTAATATAATAAAATATAATTATATTTTACATAATCCATATGCCGTCTGTGTAATATATAGATACACATAGATGTCACAAATATTATAATTTTATACATCTTATAGAGTCGTACATAATTTGAACAAATTAGGATTTTTTTTTTTGTTTTTACAAAATTAATAATAAATTAATGTTTTTAAGGAAGTAAAGATTTATACTTATATTCAGTAAACTATATATATATATATATATATATATATAATATGACAAAATATTTGCATTTCAAAGAAATGCTTTCTATTCCCTTATCAAAGAATCCTGAAAAATATATATCATGGTTTACACAAAAATAGTAAGCAAAACAACTGTTGTCAACATTGAAGTTATTGAGAAATGTTTCTTGAGGAGCAAATCAGCATATTAATATGCTTTCTGAAGGATCATGCTGCTGAAAATTCGGCTTTGCCATTATAGGAACAACTAATATTTATAAACATATTAAAATAGAAAACAATTGCTTTAAATTGTATTGATGTTTCACAATATGACTTTTGATCAAATTAAACCTTGGTGAGCATATCTTTCAAAAATATAAAGCCCCATTCACGCTATTATTTACAGTTCATACCAAGCACAATAACTATAACGATAAAGATTCGCATGTGTCAGTTCTCAAAATTGTTCTCAAAATTAATGAATAGCAGATTCCAAACCACAACTATAACGATACAGGCACAAGGAAACAATACAGTTGGAATTTTAATTTCGATGAACGATACAAACATTGACAGCCAATCAGAATCCATCCTGTTCCCACGAGCTCTGTAATTTAAAGCGGCATCTAAGCGCTTGGGCTTAGAATAAACAGATGATAGTGTTCAATGGTGTGAACGTTGCTATCGTTATCTTTACAGTTATCAATATACAGTAGTTATTGAATGGTAGTGTACATACAGTATATATTTCATATTATTCCATATTTATATATTTTCCTTGTTGACAAATTATGTTTTAAAGCTCAAATGAGTCTCTGCCTCAGCAATGACATGAGCACTTAGATGAAACATGGATCCAAGCCATGACTCCAAAACCCAACTGGAAAACCTCCAGCTTCATGCATCTAGCTTTCTTTCTCTGTTTCATTAGTAGCTAAGGACTTATCCAACCAGAACATTCCATCTTCCTCTGTACGCCCCTGCTGGCTGACTGGCAGCGCCTCTGAGAAAGCCTTCAAAATGCTTTGCATTCCTCTCCCTTGCATTTCCATATGAAAGTGACTCGGACCCTGATGTTCTTGTGTTCATACTATCACTTCCTCTAGACCACCTCCTCTACGCTGCCCTCAAGATCAAAGGAGACGCGGTCTCGTGCAAACCACCATCCATGCTTTGTTCGCACTGAAAAATAAACCCACAAAGAATCTCGGGCTGGGTAACAAGGGGGCCAGGTTTGACCAGAGTCGTTCTGCCTTAGGTTGGGGGTCTGATTACTCGCAGGGGCCTGGGATGACAAATATATACATCACAAAGGGTCCGTACAGAGAGCTGAGAAACCCAAACATGCAGTGTGATGCTTAACAAACGGGCACTTGAGAACTGGCCAAGATTCTCTCAGCCTCAAACAGAGACATTCACGTCCACCAACAAAGTCTATTTACATGCATAGAAAGCTGATGGATTTTAGTCTCGGCGACGAAGTCAATCTGCTTATCATTCACGACTTAATTAGACAATCACAAAAAAGGCTGCTTCGGGTCAGCGATCTCTCTGAGATTTCAGAGACATACTGTAAATTGTGCTAATTAAGGACGTACTGATATAGACAATAGTTTTTTCATATTACAAAGCAAAAATGTTACTTGTTTTTGTCTTAATAAATTACTACTACTTTATCTAAATTAATTAAAATACAAATACAATAAAAAATTGTTCAATTAAAAAAATATAGTTTTTAAATTATATTAAAAAATTACAAAAGAAAAAAATAAAAATAAAAATCAATCAATATTCATTTGGCTAAAGATCAATTAACAACATTCTTAAATTATTACTGTTTAAAATATCACTTTTTATCATTAGATTTAAAATTATTTTTGACATTTATTTAAGACTTAAAAGCGCACAAAAAAGAAAAATGGGAATTTTTTTTTTTTCCTCCAAAACTGTTACTGTTTTTATTGAAAAAAATACCGAATTAGAATCTTTAACCCCAATATAAATTGCTTAATTTATTATTACTATAAATACAATATATTAACTTATACTGATCAATAAAATCCCCCACATTTTAACTGCCCCCCAATAACTTTTGGAAAATAAATGACAAATATTTTGTGCTTTTATTAAAAAGATTGTAAGTGGACTTAATAGGGAAAATTAGATTTTTCTGATTCTAGCTATTATAAACCAGCATAGTTCACCTGTTCAGGACGGATCTGTGAATGGACCAGCTGATCTACCACAGACTCTGTGAGAGGAACATCTCTGAGCAGGTATGAAGTGAGAGTTTCATCATCTTTTAAAATATCCTCCACTTTCACACCTCGACCTGTGGATGAAATTAACAAAATGTGAGAACAGGATCACAGAGTGAAGAATTTCAATGAGATGAAAGAATGCTACACTTCAACACTTAAGAGACGCTCAGCTGGATGGATTTCAGCGGCATGACAATCATTCAGATGAGACGAACAGATAGACAACAGCTCTGGTATGCCGGGCATCCCTGGCCTGCTGTAATTTGGCCAAGATATTGCTCTTTCTATGCTTATTTTTAAAAGAAACTGAGAAGAGGGGGTGAAAGAGGAGAGAGATTCTGGTGCAAATCAGTGCCAGGAACCTAGAGGAGCCAGAGACTCTTTCACACGACACAAAAACAAAGTCATGAGTCTTTTTTCTCAAGGGTCACGGAGCTATTAGCATTTTGAACGCAATCTTCTGCACGTAGGACTGAGCTTAAGATGGTTTCTTCTGCCAGGAATCAAAGGTTTTTACTATAATGCTCTGGACAATCCTATTTATGCAGTCAATCACTAGAGGACAACAAATCACATTCTACTGATTGTCCACAGGCATTTGTTATTCTAGCGCTAGGACATTAGCGCTGTCATTTCTGATTCAACTTCTATTAGTGTGTCCTATCAAGAGGTAAACAAATGGAAGTGCTTTCTCTATAAATAATAGTATGGAAGGAGCATAAGCTTCTTAGCATTCACCATGAAAGGACCTCTTCAAAGCAGACTGAGCATGTGATGTAATCTGAGAGAGTGGTATAAACAGTGAAAGAACGGTTGGGAAACTGAGGTGATGTGAGGTTTGCTGACCCGCAATCACTGCGGGATTGGTCCGGAGGGTGTCCATTAAGTTGCTCATGGCCACGAGTTCTCGCCATAATCGTCCCAACTGCAGAAACTCAGTATCTTCGAACAGGAGCTCCTGTGCATCCGCCCAAAACCTAGCCAGTCTGAACAGAGAGGGGCAAGTGTGTGTGTTAGAGCGGTGGAGGACTAGTTCATCTGCACTGTTTGTACATGCAAATCAACTCACATTGAGTTGTTGTAGTTGGACACCAGGCCTGGAGACTCTCCACGGGTTGGGTGCTGGAAACAGGGGTTGTTGGCATTGCAGAAGATCCCTTGGATCCATGGAAGGATGCCAGTGGAGGGCATGGCTTTGTTTGGGAAGTGACCTGAGGTCGAGAAAACGGGTTATTATTGCCAACAAAGGAGCATATGCATCATAGACATCAGCCAACATCACTGGAAGCTGAAAGCTGACACTGAAAAGGTTGTGTATTAGTTATAATATATATATATATATATATATATATATATATAGTAACTAGAGAGAAGTACAAGATATATAGAAATAAAAATCATATAAATATATATATATATATATATTATTTTTAGTATACTGATTTTTAAAAATGCATATATATATATATATATATAATGCTAATAATAATATAAATCATATATAATAAATATAAAAGTCATAGTTATTTTAATATGAAATAAAATTACTCAAATGTATTTAGAGATATGACATTATATAATCTATGTAAGTATGCTAAAAAAATATATTATAAAATACATTTTATAATATATTTTACTTATTTTTACGTAAATATATGATATTAAAAACTTCTGTAAAATAAATAATACAATTAATTAAGTTTTTATGATATTCATATTTTAATATTAAAATTATTAATTATAATTAAAAATATTTTCTTTCTTACTTAAAAAATGCACAAAAATATAAGCTGTCTAAGCTGTGATTTTTTTAAGAAAGGTTTTGAAGAGAATAAAAGTATTACAAATGTATTTAATTATTTAATAAACTATTCAATCATTTTTGGGCATTCCTACATTCATGTTGGCGGTAAAGGGGGTTCGCTCTTCTCAGCCAAACCAGTCCAATGAATAGCACCACAGGCCACATAATCTCCATAAAGAGCCGTGTCTGGGGTGAAAATGCAGGAAATTTGTTAGAAATACTCAAGATGGCAGTAAACAGATCTTTTTTGCTAATATACTGCAAACCCCTTGAGTTGTAACAAAATCTTTACCCATATTCACAGTATGACTGGAATTTACTTTCACTCAGAAACATGCTGAACTTTTCACCTTCTGCCTTTTGCGGACAGTCCAGTTTTTCCAGAGGAGCAGTCGCACCTGGCTGTTGGTTCCCATGACCGCTGCTCTTCACCCCCAACAGGGGGTCACATACAGGTGCCCTACCTGGACAAAACAACCACAAACACTCATACAAACATCTCAAACATTCATGTATGGTTGTATTATATCTGATTATTTTAAGATAAGTTTCAGTCTGAGTCTTGAGAATGCTCCAGTGGTCCAACCCCAACATAAGAATAATACACAAACCACATGCAAAACTTCAAATATCAAAGCAGTTTTACAGAAAATAGTGTCTCACAAACCCCAATGAGCAACCCAACGACAATAGAGAAAAATATAAACCTATAGCCATGCAGGACGAGGTAGCAAACAAAGTTTTCTAAGTGGATCACTTAGAAAGGTGCAAAATAAACACATAGACTAAAACCAGTTAAAACTGTATCTGGACTGACCATATCATGAGACATAATGACACCAGTAATGAATTGTGTGGGCTGTCAATACGGTTCAGCATATCAGAGATAAACACAGTTCTCTTACATAACAGGCCCGGATTCTCCTTTATGTAACACCCAATCACCATTCATTCGGAAACAGCTAAAAGACACATGTAAAACATTATTAAACAGGAAGAACTCACCTCAGGAGAAGAACGTTCTTTTACGCTTACATCTGCTGAAGCTCATGGCCGTCTTACGCGACCGACTGTAGGATTGCTACAGACACAAAGCAGGGTTCTAATCTGATTGATTTAAGCTGCTTTCACCAGTGAAAGACCCAGTGCTCTGAGCCCAATCTATGCTTCACTGGACCTGTGACCTAACTAACAGCCAATTGGAGGCGAATACGAAGTCATATAAATTCAACCTTATTTATTATCAATGGTAAATATGCTATATATTGGAGAGCGGGGCAAGCCGTCACATTAATAAAGGCTACCAAAAAGGAAAGAAAGGCTATTTTCACAGACATTGTTCAGGAAAAAAGATATTTCCTTTTGTGGCAACATGCCTCAATGGCCGCTACACAGGCGATTCATATGCAAAAACGCTTAAAACATTACAATGTATAGTACCAGAATTTTTTTTTTTCATTTTACATATATGTTTTCAGAATTAAGTAGCCGACATTATAACACATTTGCATAAATACAATTATGTGTGTGTGTGTGTGTGTGACAATAAACAACCAATATTAAGTTATGCTAATCTTATTTAAACATTAGTTATTATTCACAATTGTAGGAATTTAGGAAGAGAGCTTCAAAAATATTTTTACTTAAAATGATGATGAAAATAAATAACAAAAAAAAAATCTATATTAATAAAACAATTAATTATAATTAATGATATTATGTGTGTGTGTGTGTGTGTCAAATGTAGGAATAGGGCTTCAAAAATTATTATTTTTTTTCATAATGAGGGTAGCACTATCTGAGAAGCAGATCTGGACAATTTCAATAAAACATGAAATCAAATATGACATCAGCTGTGGTTTTAATAAGTTACAAGTGTGTATTCTCACATGTACCTGTTTTTACAAAGGTAAGACATTAAAAATGATCAGTTTCTATCCTCACATTAGATACATGGGTGCCATTTACAAAAGACACTGATTGAGTCTTAAACTGGACTAAAATGTGGTTTAGACCAGCTAATTTGTGTTGGACAACCATTCAGTGGACTCTCATAGATGAAGGCACTTGCTTTGGCTTGACTTGCTTGTTTTGGGTATGTTGACATTTTAGTTGTTGAACCATTCAAAATAATAATAAAAAAGAAAAATGAACTTTGGACAAACTGTTACAATATTACATGAACACTTAATACAGAATGTGGGCCACAATTAACAGACTAAAAACAATAATATAAACGTATCCGTATATAAAAAAAGAAAGAAACAAGACAAAAATAAAAACAAATACCTTTGTACATCTGTTTGTTGTTCTTGAATAACAAAATTAACACTGCATGTAGTTCAACAATTCAGTAGCGAAAAGAAACGTGGTTCCAAAGTCTAATAAGTGCATTTTATGATTATAATAAAGTGACGATACTCAACTGTAACAGCTTGGTCAATTTGGTTTCGGAGTAAAACATAAAAATACAGAAATACACAGAATATAAATGTATATATTTTTTAAACAAACAAAAAAAAAAATCCATACACAGAGTAAATGAAATTGCACAGTGACAGTGAAGTTCTGGAGTTATAATGCAAAAACGGGCTGATTTGACCTTGATTTGACATTGGTGCACAAGTAATGTGATAGAGTAAAAAACATTAAGTGCATACTATATGTAAATTCTTGTCCAAGTGGATTGTTTGATTATTACAAACAGCAGATGTAGAATATATTAATATATAGATATACATCACGTCCTTTGATCTCTTCACAGCTATGGAAACATATTTCCACATGTACAAAACGGGGTCGTTGCTAAAATTAATGTGTCCCCCACTACGCATCTCCTCGTCCTGGGATGATGTTCCCCTTCACTGAATCGTACTCAAACAAAATGAGCCTCCCTGTGTTCGAGATCCTGCATACGGCGCGATCTGAGTCTCTGGTATACAGGTTTGCTCTCGTTTTGTCCGAGCTCCTCTGAACTGCAGCTGGGAGACTGTGGGAGCGGGTCTGTATTGTGGACATCCAGCTCCGGCGACGGTTCTGGATCCATATCTGGCTCAGGCTCATCAACCGAGACTTCCACCCCAAACCCTTCCTCCTCATCGTCGTCGTCATCCTCCTCTTCTTCCTCAGTGCTGTTCGCGGTCGCTCTAATACTCTTAAGCTCAACCTCTGTTAATGATTTGGTTCGGCTACCTGGAGGTTTGTAGAAGGTTCCAGGAGGAGGCTGCAGAGTTCTGGGAGGCCTGAAGGCCGTGGGAACGGGACAGTATTCGTTAACGTTTCCTTCCCTACGCAAAGTCCGCCCAGGCCTCACAGCAATGGTATAGGGTCTGTTAGAAAGAACGGTGCTGGGGCTTTTGGTGTGTTCTGAGAAAGACGAAGAAGTGAGAGGAGTAGAATGAACGTTGGCCTCATCGGGCCTGGTATCAGCAACGCTCACAAAGGTCTTCGGAGTGATTTCGTGATGCTTATACTGCTTGTCCCACGTCCGCCGTAGTGTCTGCGTATCGATGTAAGATTTCCTGTAATGGTTTCCCGCTCTGGACTTGGGCTTCTCTTCTTCGGACACCTCCTCGATGACGGGATCTCGACCATGGTTGTCATCCTGCTCTACGGCGTTCTTCACGTTGCATTCGTCCACTTTAGCGAGGTTGAGGAGGCGCTCAGCCGGCATGCTGATTGGTCGAGAGGTCAGCTTGGGTCTCGGAGGTCGTAGCTGAACTCTGGTGACGTGGTTACGCCGGCTGAGACCAGGCGAGTTTCGCATTTCAGGAACGCTCGCCGATAGGAGCTTGTTGATGTCCACTGTATCACAAACTGCATGTAAAGAAGGGAAAAGTTCAAGTTTGGTTGTTTGATAACCACTCTATTGGTTTTAGCCAAGTAAAGCCATACTGACCTGCGGCGAAGTCTTTGTCGGACCTTATCTTCCCCTCCTTCACCTCATCCATCAGATGTGTAGAAGGTATTACGGAGGAGTGTCTTTTATACGACTTAGCTTTTGGCTGTTGCTGCTTTGAGACAGTGAAACAAAGGCATAAATATGAATTACTGTTCCTTTAGTAGATACTGTTTTTCTGTGAGATTCAAGAAATTGATAGACTTTTCCAGTTAATTTAACAAATTACAAGTTGGTGGTTTTAATTAGGCATGGTGGATAGTACCAGACCACAGCTGGTACTTGGTCAAAGGTGGTCCTAACCAGTCCTAACTAGCTTGATCAAGATGGTCCAACCATCAAAACAAACATCTTGACAAGTTCGCAGCTTTTTAAAACCTATTCAAGCTAGTTTTAAGGACTCCAGTAGGATACTATATCTAGTATATATTTTAGTTTTAACGATTAATTGTTAATAATTGCATCCAAAATAAAAGTTTTTGTGTACTGTTTATATTTATTATTGTATATATAAATAGACACACATACATTATATATTTTGAAAATATTTACATGTACAGTATCTCACAAAAGTGAGTACACCCCTCACATTTTGGTAGATATTTTATTATATCTTTTCAAGGGACAATGTTAAAGATATGAAACTCTGATAGAATGTAAAGTAATCAGTGTACAGCTTGTATAATGGTGTAAAGTTGATGTCCCCTCAAAATAACTCAGCACACAGCCATTAATGTCTGAACTGATGGCAACAAAAGTGAGGGGTGTACTCACTTTTGTGAGATACTGTATATACATTTATATATTAACATTTTATATTATATATATAAACTTAAGATAGTTTATATTCATGCATGTGTTTGTATTTTTATATACATAATACTGTACAGAAACATATATTATGTAAACAAAAACTTTTGGTGACACATTAGAATAGGTAACACTTGTTATAAATGGCTAATAATCGAGTAATGTGCATGCTAATAAGAAACTCATGTATAACCGTAAAATAAAGTGTTACCAAATTTTTATTTTGGAAGCGAAAAATCTAATTGATTAATTGTTTGATAGCAATAACATTGATCAATTATTTATATATTTTTTTAAAATAACAATATTTTCACCTATTATCATAAACATCAAAAAACAGCCTCACCGCCTTAATGTCCACCAGGGACTTTGAATGTCGGTTAAGCTGTTGCTCCTTCTCCTGTGGGGTCAAGCGTGATTTGATGGGGAGTGGAGAGCTCTCTGCTACGGGTGAGGAAGGTGGAAGAGGACTCAGAGGAGTGTCGAAGATCATCTCATAATGGCGGATCAAAAGCTCCACGATCAGGGCCTGGTAGGGGTAGTCCACCAGAGAGGACAGGGAGACATCTGCATCTGCCTGTCGGGGCTTGATCAGTGTAGGACCAAAGATGATGCCTAGATTACTGGCAGTCATCTTGTTCTCATCTGCCATTTCTGTCACCCTATTAAAAAACAACATGTGATTACAAACTGTTTTCTGATGCTGTTATAATAGATATTCTTATTAAAACATTGTTTTATAGTGTTTGGATAGAAAAAATGCACAAATAGCATGACAGATTTCAGTTTGTTTGTGTCTGTGTGGGAGTCAAACACCTGTGCAAGTGCTGAATAAGGAACTGTAGGGTTTTGTAGTGGGCTGAAGGAAGCTGACGCAGCAGATCTTTAATCTTGAAGAGGACCCGGTTGAGCTCCATGCTGATCTGCGGGCTGTCAGAGGTGGGACTTCCTCTTGATGCCTCTACCTCATCAACAATGATACTCTGACTCTCTTTGGCCAATCCGATGAAGTCGTTATAGTATCGGAAAAGAATCAGGGGCTCTGGGAGCTGAGGGGTGAAAAATTATCATTTAAATTATTTAAAAATATAAAGCAATATGCATAAAAATAATTATTAAGTATTAATTATTATTAATTAGTAAGTATTTATTTTTTAAATAAGTCAATAAATACAAAATATTTATTTAAAAATAAAATAAAAACTACAAAACGGCAAGGCTAATAATCAAAAATAAATCATCTGTCAAATTGATTAATTGTGATTAATCACATCTGAAATAAAAGTTTTTGGTTAAGATAATATATATATATATATATGTGTGTGTGTGTGTGTGTGTGTGTGCTGTCTATATTTATTATGTATATATAAATACACATACATGTACATATTTCAGAAAAATGTGTTATGCTTATATGTTAAATATATTTATTTATAATATAAATTATGCATATAAATATAGACATATATACATGTAAATATTTTCAAAAGATATGCTGTGTGTGTGTTTACATATACATAAATATATATAGTACACATACATGTATCGTACAAAACTTTTATTTTGTATGTGATTAATCATGATTAATCATTTAACAGCAATATATATATATATATATAAATATAAATATATACAGTAGACATACATATTTTGTGTAAACACAAAATGTATGTTCGATGTGATTAATAGCGATTAATTGGTTTCACAGCACTTAAATTAATAAGTCAATTTAAAAAATGGGCTAAAAGCCAGCTTAAAAAAATCTTAAATAATTAAATACAATAATAATAATAACTAAATTAGAAACGTTAGAAAAAAATGGTAAAGATAAGTTTGACAGATACCTGACGTAGGTAGAGTTTGAGGACGTTGCTGATATCGTGAGGGTAGAGATCTGAAAGCTCCACCAGGTCTTTGCCATTCTCGAAGGCCTGACACAGCTTCTCCACCCGAGATTTGGCACCGTTAACACGGTAAATTCCCTTTTTAAAAAACAACAAACCATCTCCTTTCAGTCTTGCTTAGCATTTACAATTCACATCCTTCAGGAAACACATAAGACATGAAGAGGAAGTACACACCTTGATATTCAGAGCCCTGTTTTCGATCTCCGAGGTGCATTTTTTGATGATGAAGGGGATTCCATCAGGGCTGTTCTTGGCTGCCTGAGCAAAGTCGATAGCGAACAGATGCAGTTTTCCCTGTAGCTTTTTGTGCCCACACTGGATGGCAAGAGTCTCCAAACACTTCTTATGACAAGCGAGGGAACACTGAAAACAATATGGATGAAGATTAGATTACACAGTAAATTGTATTTCACCTTTAAGGCATGAAATAGCATTCTAAGCATGATAATGTAATTGTGTGTGTAAGAACTCACTTCCTCGCATTCTGCACCGTGAAAAACCACAAGACTGTCACACTCCCGGCACTTTGATGGTGCACGGAGCTTCCTCAGCTTGTGTGTCTGCGCCGCTTTAGACATCTGTGTGTTGCGGAAGGGTCCAGGAGAACTGGCTGCCTCTGTTATCATTTCACTCAGGCCTAAAAAAAAAACAGTTTTATTTAGAGTTTTATTTTTGCTCTGTTCAATAAGATATTTTAAAAGGACTTGTTTCCAGCAACTATTCTAGTCAACTGTCCGCATGCTTGGACGACATTCTTTGCATTCTGCACAATATGTATGCAATGTCAAACAGCCAGAGAGCATGTTTGGAAATATACTTCAATGTACAAAAGTTCACCATTATCTGAAGGAGATGGTGGTTCTCTCTCATCCAGATCATCTGCTGAAGACATGGTGCCTGTGGATGGGGTTCTGGGAAGCCTTCTCTTGAAATCACCTGGTAAATTGCAGAAAGGGATCCCTTTTTTAATACTTCATTGTTACAACTATTCCAAAAGTATTATTGTACAAAGCAGTCTTTTGCAAAATTGCATACAGATGATACATTACAAGTCTGCATTTACTTGATCAAAATACAGTAAAGATTTATTTAAAATTATTATTCATGCCGAAAACATTTATGTGAAACCTGATGCAACTTTTTAGGGTTCTTTGATGAACTGAAAGCCCAAAATTATCCGTAGCACTGAAATAACATTATAAACTGTCACTTATTTGCTGAAAAAGAGAGCAAACTCGATGACTTTCTGGGTAATTATGCATCAGCGTGACGGGTTGGTTTACCATAACTATGTTACAGACAGTTGTGACACAAGACCTGTCGATGATGTGTGTTTTTGCCTCAAGCTAAAAGAGATCCATAAGTGTTGCTGTACCTGGGCTTGCCGTGGGGGAGTCCATAGAGCGTGATTCACTGCTTCCTCCAGCGCTCTCAGAGTCACTGCACATGCCTCCGCCCTGACTGCTGGTCCTCCAGACCCGGAACGGTCCCTGGATCCTCAGAGCTATTGAACATGATGCAACATTTAGAAACTATACTTTATCTGAATACACAAGCTCTGCTTTAATGTATACTGTTCAGTATCTTTATGTTGTGTTTTACTATGTAACACGGCACATACATGATATCTATATATTTAATATACCTATATATTTACCTAACTCATAACCATTTAATCTACTCGTTTACAGTGATGCCTGAAACAAATGATTCATATGAACAGGTTCTTTTTACAGAAACAGACAAAGCAATGATAGCCAGATTCCCAAAACAAATGACTCTTCTGAACTGGATCCTTTTAGTAAATCTTAAACATATAGTACACCAGTGCAGTCTGACTTCTGAAACAAATGACTCTTATGAGCTGGTTCATTTGTATTAAATCATAAATATATATTTTACCTGATTCCTCTAACAAATTAGCCTTTTTTAGGGCTAAACAAATAGTGCACCAGTGTACAGTGATGTCTCAAACAAATAACTCTTATGAAGAGGTTCTTTTTAGCGAAAGACTCAAAGCAGCATTACATTAGCAGGCACATTCCCAGAACAAATTATTTTTTAAGAACTGGTCCCTTTTAGTGAATCATAACCATATAATGTACCACTTTAGCCCAATATATGAAACAATTGACTCTTACGAACTGGATCTTTTAGTTATAAAGTATTAGTTTAAGTTACTATATCTGAATTAGTGCACTGTAAAAGTTACAGTATCAGCGTATAAGGAACTTCCTTCATGTTATGTACATTATAACTGAATTTAATGAAATCAAAATTTAACTAAATCTAGACCTTATAAGTAAAAAATAAATTCAATCATTATTGAATCAGCATTTACACAGTAAGTAGGATGATAAGCTGATTCAGGAAACATCTCCACAGATGATCGGTTGAGTGCTGCATGTGTATCTGCCGCCCACTTCCTCTGCCTTTTCTTCTTCCACATTCTCGTAAAACTTAATGAGAAGTCTTAAAACACTAATGTGTCCAATTGATCTCTGCTAAAAGCAGGTCTGACAGGCGTATCTCAGAGAGGAGGTTTGATCTGTCTTCAGTGAAAAGAACTAACTTTTTCACGAAAGAGATAAACGAGGGCGCATCCTGCGGGACTGATTCACTTTTAGCATTCCAGGGAAGTCAGCCAAACCCCGCCGTGATGCAGCCTCACTGGCTCTCACAGCGAAATTTGTTCACTACTAAAGAGCTTGTTGGATGCTCTACCTTGAATATCTGTACTGCTGTTCGAGCGTCCGTCTGTCATCTTTCCGGTGCGTGCTTGAACGTGACTCTCAACCTCATCAGCGCTCAGGAAGTCTCCAGGTGTGAGAGACACCTGGGACAAGTGAACTTGGGTTGAGTGACCGCTATTTATCACTCGCTTTGACAGGGGCAACCTGCATGAACACACAAGAGTATTTCAGAAAACCAGTTAGAACTAGTTTAGACCAGTTTTGACAGCTTATATAACACCAGTCTGATATGAGAAAGATCATTGTTGATTGATTGTGGCCAATAAAATGCTTCATCAATGCTTAAAAATATATTACAAATATGGTAAGACTTTAAGGGAACACATTCACTATTAACAGTTTTAAAGTTTACTTCCAATAATAAACAGCTAATATGTTAACAATATGCATGTTTATAAGCAACCAGTTAACAATGAATATGGGTTCCCTAATCTAAAGTGTTGCCAAAATATATACAGTCATGGCCAAAAATATTGGCAAATAATAATTAATCTGCATTGTTAATTCTTTTGATCTTTTATTTAAGAAATTCACAAAAATATAAGTTTTCACTGGATAATGCAGGGAAATATCATGATGAAATAAATGTTTTTCTCAAATACATGTTGGACACAATTCTCGGCACCCCTAGAAATTCTTATGAGTAAAATATCTCTGAAGTATTCCCATTTATATTCACAGTTTTGAGCACTCCAGGAAGATTATGAAGATAAAATTATGCAGTCATGGCTCCCTGTTTCACAGAAATATATACAGGAGGGAAAACAAAGGCCAAATTCCCTTAATCATGCATCACAATGAGAAAAACCAAAGCCATATTTTTGGCCAAATCTTCCACAAATATATATATCAATTATCCATTATTTTAGCGTTATTTCTTTATAAAATTATAATATTTATTAGCTTATTTTTCATTTTAGTCTAATAATAATAGATTATTTTATGTTTTAGTCTAGGTTTTAGCATGCTTTTCCTATTTATCTACAAATTTTTAGATTTCCATTATAAATTTTTGGTTGAGCATTTTCATCTAATATTTATATTTACTCATTTATTTACATTTTATTTAACACAAATATTAATATGTTAAATACTTTGTACAACTTATAATATCACATATTATAATGTAAATAATGGAATGATTTTAATAGTTGTGTGTATGTGTATTTAATGCAATTCAAAAACAACACCAGTTAGATATTAGAACATTCAAGATGTTTTTGCCAGATGTGCTGTTTATCAGATGTCTTGTTAGGGTTTTTTTCATAGAGATTTAAGAGCTTTTGTTTGTGTGTTTAAGAGAGAGACTTACGAAATTTAGTTTTCACCACCTTCCTGGCATTTTCAGTAAACCCTCTTAACAGTCTGAAACAAAAGGCCTTCAACTAAATCACTCACCAAGCCACGAATAAAAAAGCACCTCGTGTTAGAACGTGGGTGTTTTGACCAGACTGCTTTTGAGTTTCATTTCAGGATTCAGAGGTGTGTTTTTAAAGAAGCTGTTCTGAAATACGGCCCCCGAAACAACACAGGATATCAACAACTCAGATTTGTGTGCCAGAATGAGTGTGTTTGGACATGAGATCTGATAAATAGAAACATTCCTCCCTTCACTCCTGTGCCGTTCCCTGTATCCCTCTCTGCCCTGACCACAGCCATTTCCTCAGGAAGACCTGAGGGCGACCATACAATTGTGTGACATTCTCACCAACACAATTCATTTTCTCTCTCTCTTTCTCCATCACTCAGTGACTTAAAAGTCAAAGATCTGGAAAAAAAACATGCAGGCTATTGCCAGTTTTGAGAAGCAGAACTTGGCATAGTGATTCCAAAACATAGGACGTTAAACATTTTCCTAGATACTCATCTTTGTGGGAAAATCCTGAGCTAGGAAAAAGTTACAGATAGTGATATAAACCTACCCAGTATTCTGCGTCCCAGAGATGTCAAAGGAGAACGATTCCACCCTGGTCCTGTCAGAGGGAAGACCCTTCACAAATTCAGTGTAACACAGACCCGGTTCATACAGTTTAGCGTTCTCGCATAGCGTCTGGAAATTCACGGGCAGGGAAACCACCTGCGCCTGCTGCATCTGAAACCAGTTCACTGTCACCTGCAATCAAGAAAATAAATGATCCTAATCAATTCAGGCCTACTGCACAAAATATTAGCTTTTGCACAGAGTTCTGTTTTAAAATTAAGAGTTTAAAACATATGTGATTTATTGCTTGACCATTGTGTAAATCCTGGTTAATACATAGTGAAATATAATCTGTAGCCAGAGGTCACTTTGTTAAAGCGAGGTCAACCAATTCACTCCACCCTAAGGAGCCCAGGTGTGCCTGTTTTGTCTGAATGACCAGTAATAAGTTAGATTTTATCTAACTATGAGTGTGTGTAGGTTATTACTCACTGCTTTCAGGGTCAGGTCGCACTGAAACACAAGCTCTCGTATCTGAGTAAGAATCTCGCTCTTGGTGTTGGCCAAGTCCACTCTCTTCACCCCTACATCTGTGATGCACTGCTTGTAATGTTCTTGGGCTTCCTCTGCCTAGAAACAGACAAATACAAACACATTTATATTTAGACCAGGATACTTCCTGTTCCTCTCATTTCTGGATCTTTTTTTTTTGTCATAAAACAACATAATATTTATATTTAATATATTTAGCATTTTTGAAACTAGTTTGTTTAGCCTATATATATATATATATATATATATATAATTAAATTATACAGTATCATAGTTTATGAAAAGTATTAACTACAAATAAAATATTTTGTGACAATGGAAGTACTTAAGGGTGGGATGTTATTTTAGAATATTATGTATAATATTTATAACATAATTAATGTTTTTCATTTTATATAAATGTATATAAATAAAGTACTTTTATATACAACTTT
>JAUCMS010000052.1:17597498-17621496 GCA_032357445.1 Enteromius radiatus | reverse complement strand
CGACGCTCTTCCGATCTTTATATACAACTTTTATATATATATATATATATATATATATATATATATATATATTTTTTTTTTAAGTTGCAGTGCTAAATTACTAAAACTGAAATACAAAATAAAAATACAGAAATAATAAATATAATAACGCATATAGAAATAAACTAATAAAACAATTATTAAAAATCACAAAAGCATAACAAAATGACTATAATTAAAATACATTAAATGTACAACTTTTAAAAATCCTTTATGTCAATAAAGGATTTTTATAAGTTGTATATTTAATGTATTTTAAAGCAATCAGTAAAAAAAAATTGGACTCTAAAAACTCTTTATTTTGGTTTAAATGATTCACTCACTAAAATGAACTAGATTCCCAATAATACAACATGGAACAAAAAGCACTTTTTTAAACACATTACACCACTATTTGATGGAAAATGGCTTGTAAGTGGAAGAGCTATTTTCAGAAGAGCCAAGACACTTTTACACTTTTGAAGCATAAATCACTACTCCCTAAACCAGATTTAGATATGCATGACAGTAAAGTGTACATTACAGTATCCATCCATTTCACAATCATCAAGTCTCGAATAAAGCAACGGTTGTGTTTAGTAATGTGGAGTGTGTTGCATCTGTGTCTGACCTTCTGCAGAGCCTCCTCCTCCAGTTTGCGTCTCTTCTCCAGCTGTTTTCCTCCTGCCGATCCGATCTGTTCCTCCTCCACTCGACTGGTGGAGCAGTGGGCTTTCTCGTACTCTTCCTGCCTCTGTGCCTGCAGAAGCTTGGCCTTCTTCAGAGCGCTGTCTGCTTCATTCTGGAAATACACAATATATAACACATCCACACAATTAGCATTATCATAACAGCAGGTTTTAAAAAGAGACATCTTAAAGGAACGGTAATAAAAAAATAGCCTATTTAAGGTTAGAAAACGAAAACACACAATGACATATGAACGTACAATGAAATATTTATTACATGCATTATAAGAATATATTATAATATTAAGCATTATATTATAGATAGTGCTCCTTTTCATTTAGGTTAACTTGAAAAATATCCAAAACTAAAACTGAAATAATAACTACATATTAGTGCTGTCAAATGATTAATCGCATACAAAAAAAATAAATAATTGTTTACATATTATATGTATGTGTAGTGTATATTTATAATGTATACATAGATATACTCACATATAGCATATATTCTTGGAAATATGTGCATACATATACATGTATATATTTATATCCTAATATTATATATAAATATGCTTAATATGTGTTTGCATTTATATATACACAGAGCACACATATATTATTTAAGCAAAAACTTATTTTGCATGCGATTTATTGCAATGAATCATTTGACAGCACTACTAAATAGACATTATTAAAAATAGGTAATTAATTAATAATAATAAAAATACATAATTAACAGATAATTAATAGGGTGAAATCAGTTTCTATTTTGACTTTAAAACTACATATTACAACTATAAAAGTATATATTAGAACTATTTTGCATGCAAAAAAATATTTAAAGTGAACTAAAGACAATAAAAAACTTAAAAATCCACATATACAAATCCATAACACATTTATATAATTATCAAATCATACAAATACATTCTAGAGAAAGTACATACTCAGTGCCCATTCAGAGGAACTAGTATACAAACAATCAATGCGTACCTTAAACTTTGTTTGTTCCCTTCTCGGCAATAATAAGTCATGCTTTGGTGCTAAACGGTTGCTTATAAATACCTCCCACAAAGACACGTCTGTAAACCGACAGAATTAAGTCTCTGCCATTGAATCTGATGTAATTACTGCTAAGACGGAGCCTCTATTAGATCAGCTGGGGAATTTGAACAACAAACAGCCTGACAGCTCAGCCAACTCGGTTTTCAGAAGAGACCTTTTGGTGAACGACATATTTTGCAAACACTGCTTTTGACAGACTGCATTAAAATCTACCCACCATTTTCTTCTGCACTCTCTGCCATTGTTCCTTCACCTCCTTCCTCAACTTATCCAGCTCATTCTTTCGAGCTTGCAGAGGCTAGAAAGCAAACACAGAAAGCAAATACACTTTTAAAGAAAGAGTACATTTCCTATTAATCGGTTACACAATAAACGCTTAAGATTAGAATCAAATATAGAGAAGTCGTACCTGCATGAATTTGTTGGCCTGTAGAGCAGCTGTGGTTTGCATGATCAACTGGCTGTATTCAATATCGTTCTTGAAGGCAGAGATGTAAATATCCCGGAATGGCATGTGCTCCTGAAATAAACCACATGGCACTAAATAAACAGATAAAAAGCTTTGATAGCACCATCATTTTTTTAGCAAAGAACTTTATAGCCTCAGAATGGAAACGTGTAGGTTGCATTGTACTTTTATGAAGTGCATATCATAGCAGAAATATGGACCTGTTGAGACGCCAGCGCCTTTGCAGATTCAGCCATCTTGGCGTAGCTCTTTGCACACTCAATGTCTGAGAATAAAAGTGATACGGTTAAGATGGAATCGTGGATTTTCAGGGCAATAATACATCATCCAACCAGAAAAGTCTGTTAGACTCAGTAAATTATGACTGAATTTAACTTTGGTTACTTTTTATTGGCTTTAACATCAAAATAACTTTTAATGGCTTTCTGTGGTCTGGGGCCAATAATATTTTTTAAGAAATTAAAACTTTTTAAAACTTTTATTCGGCATGGATCCATTACAATGACTAAATTTGAAAGTAAAGACTTTAACATTGTTACAAAGATTTTTCATTTCTGATAAATGCTCTTCTTTTAAAAGAATGAGTAAATATATATATATATATATATATATATATATATATATCACAGTTTTCACAAAAATAGTAAGCAGCACAATTTTACTATTTACAGCACTGATAATAATAATAAATGTTTCTTCAGCACCAAATCAGCATGTGACCCTGATGACTGTACTGGTTTCTAAAATTCACCTTATCATTACTGAATATATTTCAGGAGTTCACGCTTTCCTCATAATGAATAAGCAAATTTGGCGTGCTGTCTGGGGAGCGAGCCGGGAGAACGGCGAACCCCGAACCCTAATGGATGGAGCCCTAGCATGGGCAAGTGTTCGGCGTTTGGCTCGTTCACCGTCTGCCCCCCCGGAAAGGCGTGAATAGGAGTGCAAGCGGTGGAGGAGGGATGCACAAAAGCGAGAATGCGGGGAAATGAAAGCTGGGAGAATTTATAACGAGGGGGAAGTGTTTTGATTGGGCGCGAGTAGACAAGGGATGATTAGAAAATGAGCTGCCGGCTGTGTGCGATTACTCGTACAGCGATCCTCTCGAAACAATGTTATTTGCAAAACATTTACTTAAATAGAATTTTTTATAAAAGTATTTTGAAAACAGTTTATAGTGGGGTTTAAACCATCAAATAAATGTAGCTTTGGTATGCATAAGAGCATAAGCATAAAAAATCTTCTGAATTATATTATCATAACCAATGCATATGTTACATATAATAATCGATAATCAAACCTAGAGATTGTGAAATTAAGAATTCCTATTGCAGGTTTGTTTTAGTTATATCAGGTTTTATGAGATCCACAATATTGACTTGGCACACTGATTGCTGATTAGCCTGATTGCAAAGCTTGTACCCAACTTAAATATTCAATTATGTATTTTTATACCACATTTTCATCAGTGACTGTAAAACATACAACTTGACGACTAAAACATAAAAAAAACATGACTGTAATTTCCTCAACATGCTCTACTCACCCATATTAAGCCGTTTGTCCACCCAGGCCAGGAGCTCCTTGGTGTATTTTGACCAGGCTTTGGCATAGAACAGGGCCGACTCCACCCCGCTGTCACTGCGGAGCAAAGCTCCATCCATCTCCTCCACCCGCGCAGGCGGAGAAGGACCTGCGAAGAGGACAGACACACAGCCAAACACATCAGTAAGGGTGAGCGGCAGGGGCTGGCCAGTGGATCCCAGCAAGCCCACCCCAGACATGAGTGTTTTTACACCAGGGGCAGGGTGCTTGCGCGTGTGTGTGAGTGTGTGTATGAGAGACTGAAGGAAAGTGTTTACTGACCTTGGGGCTGTATTAGAGTGGATTGGCATTAAGCAGCGCTGCCAGGATTTAAAGTGACAGCGAATGTGTGAGCCAAGAGCTTATTCACACATGAGAAATCTGACCTGAGAACAGCTATTTAACATGTATATCTACAGTACATGGGTGTGATCTGCAATAAAAGTGCTGCTAAATTTAAACCTTGGACTTTTTTTTTTTTTCTGTAATGTGACATTTTTCCAAGTGAGACTGGATATTGCATAAGAAAAAAAATCCTTTTTCAATTTGTTAATTAAAAAAGTAGGCTGGAAAGGAGAAGTTGAGAAGAGCTTGGTCAGGTGAAAAATACATTTATTTTAATGGCAGATTAAAAAAAATAAATAAATAACAAGGTGAAAAATAAATACGTTTTAGTGGCAGATAAATTTAAAAAAATAATAAAAAAATAAATAAAATAAAAAAACAGGTGAAAAATAAATCTGTTTTAGTGGCAGATAAATTAAAAAAAATAATAAAAAAATAAATAAAATAAAAAAACATCAGGTAAAAAATAAATCTGTTTTAGTGGCAGATAAATAAAAATATTTCACATGCAAGTAATAGACAGATAGATAGGAATTATTACTAAAGTAAAATGGATTGACTCTCACCTGGAGGTTCATCTTTTTCCGGTCCACATCCGCCGGAGTCCACTGTCAGATTTTCAAAAGACTAAAATAAAAGACACAGGAGACAATAAAAAGACAGCCAAGCGAAAAACAATCCAAGACAGAAAAGGAAACATATTTTATCTTCCATATCTGCTTTATCTGAGAGCACTCAGTCAAATCACAATGCCAAAATGTCACTGGCTTTTTCCATGAGATATATCACAGGGGTGGTCCAAACAGGAAGAGAGCTCTTCTCCAAAACAGACCTTGTTTCTATTTTTCATTACTAAGCTTTGGACTCTTTGACCCCCATCTCTACAGTGCAGAAAGAGGCCACAGCCTTCAGACTCTGATGTGGCTTTCAACCGGACTGCTTTAAAGCGTATGATGAGAAGGAAATAGTGTGAAAACTCACCCTGCTCCTGTGGGCCTGAGGAAGCCCCGAGGCTGAGCCGTTCTCTACATCTCCCATAAGGAAGTCAGACACTCTGAATAAGACAAGACAAAAACGTACTCAACATTAAAACAACACATAGGCAGCAAAACAGCTCTGTTCCCTGCTTTCTAATTAAGCATCCTAACAGTCATGGAACCTTGAAAGTGAGTGATTTGTGTGAAGATTTCATTCTTCATAAGCATCAGACTAATACAATTAGCATTGTATTGTTGCTAAGCTAGCACTGCAGTACTCTTACTCTTCATACAGAACTACTAAAATAGTCAGCAGATACGCATTTTATAATACTCAAGCTACTTTACTTTGCTGTGTATTCGAATGCTTTATGTACAAGACACTGCAAAAGACACAAGCACAACAGTTAAACATTCCTGTCAAGTGCAGCAAAACAATGGAAAAACAGCACTAACCATCATAAAACCTCACAAATGTTTTGGAATCTGGATTTGGAATACTGCAATTACACAGCAACTCAAAGATATAGCGATAAAATTAGCACAGAACTTACGTCCAACAGGGTTAGCTTTTAGCATGTTGCTAAGATAACAGGGCAGTGCTTTATAAGCATACAATTACAAAGTCTACAAATATTCTGTACAATAATGCATTATATTTGATCCTGAATTATCTTATGAATCTTTTCAGTACTGAATGAAATAATAATAATCACCTTGCAAACGATGTATATTCTCTTGGAACTTTGCCAAAAACAAGACATTGTCATTAAGTTTCCATTTGAAACAGTTTTGTCTATGATGCATTAAAAAGCTGAGGTTCACCAGAGATTGGAACAAAGCTAATGACTCATACACACCATCATGCGCACTCCTGATGTTAAAAACAACAAGCAACACCTAAACCACACTGAGTTTGTGTTATCTTATAAAACAGACATGAGCTGAACACACATTCAGCTTGCTGACTCAGGGAGGTCGCTATCCTGTGTGCAGATGTTTCTGATTTTTACTTTTTTTTTATGACTAATCAGATTATGTTTCATGACAAAGCAATTAATTTACAGTAACATAGTGAAACAACCATGCTGCACTTACACATTGCCAAATGTAAAGGCCAATGTATCAATAGAAGTGTAGATCTCGGAGAATAGTGTCTGCTTATTGTCTTCATTCACTTCCTTGAAGTTCACACCTGTGAGGATGAAAGAAGATTTGGAAAAAAATTCAAATACATTTTCTTGCTTATTATATGGTTACCAAAATAAATAAATATACATTGAATATATAATGTATTGATTGTGTTATGCAAAGTCACTTTTGCAATAAATCATTAAACCCTAAATCATACTCCGCTTTTATGTACTTTTCCTAGGACTTTCTACATAATAAATTATAAATCAAATTCTAGTCAAAACTTGTAGTAACATTACAGCTCAGTCTGCAATCTCACGATAACTTGGCTTCCTGAGTCTAAACACTGGACTGGTAAAGATGGGGAGGAACTAAACAGCAGTGTAAATAAGCTACATTCAGCTCCAATAATAAACACTGCGAAAATAAACAAGTAGAAAACCTCGCCAATAGCACTGACGCCATTCCTATTTCAACACCCTCCCCCCTCGACTCTAAATCCACCCCAACACACCCTCCAAAATTAGGAGAACAAAGATTTATGGAGAGAAAGAAGGCCAGTAGATGTCCAGGTACCTCATTCCAGAGGACTTCACCTGTTAGTTGCCTTAATATTTGTTCACCATTGGTTTAAACTGTACTAACGAACCACTAAATCATTACAGTCTCAGTTTGGAGTTCTGATCCCATTCAACTGAAAAGCTTCAGGAACTTTCGAAAACCCTTAAAAAATAGTAGAGTTACTAAAAAAGCAAATGAGGAACCACCCTTTAAGACACACACCAGCAACATCTTGAAGAGAACACTTACCGATCACCACACTTCCCATCCAGTTAGCACAAACCAAACCGCCAGGAAAAGATGAAAAGTCAAGATCTAATAGTTCCCTGGAAACTTTTGAAGGTATTTCCTCAAAATTCTCCAACAAACTTTGCTTAAAGACAATCTTGGACTAAATGGCAAAAAAAACAAGGCAGGTCAGGTTGATCTTCTTGACCATTTAAGATCTTCCAAAAAACGTTTTAGTTTCCCAAGCGTACGTGATGCGGATCAGAAGCTCCTTCTACCACCGTTTACAAAGTTCTGTCTGGTCTTCACGTCCCCTCGTCCCTCCACATACCCCTCCCCAACAGGACATCCTGAAGCTCGCAAGAACACAATGGCAGCCCTCACCGTCCACACACAATCCAAATGTGGAAGTTACATCATCAAGCAAAAATGGCATTGTTTTTTCACGTTTTTCCCCCTTCTCTCTGGGAAATCAGGCACCAGTGAGGCTTGCTAATCAATTTCGTCTCTAAATCTAGAGAGAGGAACTGATAAAACATGGATGAGACCAAACATTGAGCCCCTGGAGAACCCAATTTGGATGTTTCCCACAGAAGATACCAGACATATCTCTTCAGATAAGGATGACACTGACACGTCCTCACATTAGAGGTGGTTAAAATGCACCTAACTGGGTGTGAAGGAGAACTCGATGGATGGATTTGTCTCTGGGAGAGTAGGAGAGCAGCACTTAGTCAAAAAATCCTGATGAAGGGGGTTTGGAGCTTCCCTGTGGGATGTAGGTGATGAGAGGTAAAGAAGCACAGGGCTGATGGGAACAAACACACCCCCTTTTTGTTGGCAGCCCATGAGAGACGCCGTACCACAGAGAAACTTCAATTACTTTTGAAATCCAATACGTGCATGAGAAAGCCTGAAAGATCTTGCGTAACAGTGATGCAGAACGAAAAGAGGAAGGTAAAAAACCTCCTCGTGGCTGTAGTTCAAGAAAACAAGCTTTATTTTTATTTCCTCAGAACAGGACGGTTCGCTCAGCGCTAAAGTCATCAAGGACCCATTGCAAAAGGTTTGTCAACATCAGCACATATCTTCGCATCAGGATATTCGGCTTTTGGGGAGTTTGTATTGCGATGTTCACATAACATTCTGGCCCGCAATCCTCCCTAGAGTCTCCGTAAAGGTTTGCCTAAACTCCTGCTGGTCCCTATCTCATCCTGAGGCCCAGCCAGGAGGGTCAGTGTCACATTTCTGCAGCGGACACATGTGCTGGGCTGAACATGAGAGACTCAGGCCTGTTCAAACTCCACAGTGAAGTTCTTATCATGCTTGGAGCTCCCCGATCCGGATTTTCAACTTTCTCTTATTCTAATCTCCAGAGCTAGAACACTGATTATTCAAGTGTCACATTACAGAGGTCCCAGTGTGTGTGTGTGTGTGTGAGTGTCTGAGAAAGAGAGATTGGAAAGAGAAGTCAATATTACAAGCATTTTGCCCCTCTAGTGGTGGAAGCTGGAATTGTGCATGGATTTAGAAAAGGGTTTTTGTTTTGTATATTTGAACATACACAGAAACATGCAATATCAATGTGTACAAAAGTTCAAAATATCCTGTAATGTAATGTAATGATTTTCAAAAACAATTTTTCACAAAATCAATAAATTGTGTAAAAAATGTTATCAGTGAAATACTGGGACTTACTGGGGTTTTTAAGTCTTATCATTTATTATACTCACAATAATTTCATCAATAAAATCTAAATAAGTCAATTAATTTAAAATTCTGATAATGACATTACCTCAAAGGATTAATATACGTTCATAAATATGTACATTTTACTATAAAAATTTTACTACAAAATGTAAGTCAAATGAATTCAGTTACACATAGAAAACTCTCTAGAAGCACAGAAAGAGGAAACCAAAAGGTACGCATAACAAGATAACTATTTAGAAAGAGGAAACCAAAAGGTTTGGAGATGTTTATACAGAAACATCACATGACCTGCTATGAGCCCAACTGTCAAAACAAAGCTAGGCATGTAGCTTTAGTTCCCAATAACGGTGCAAGTAAAGTGACCGCATAATAAACCAAGACCTGCCATTTACCATGTCCTGCTTCTGTTTGTGTTAACAAGTGAGAACCCGCAGCCATTTCAACACTGAAAATACTGACATCTCTGACGCTACACTTACCAGAAAAATGTGGTTAAATCCATATTTGTCTATGAAATTAATACTGACAAATATGCTTGAACGCAAAAAGTGCATGCCCACTTAAGCAACACTTAAAGATAATAAAGATAATGTAATTTAGATGATAAAATATCTAATAAAGTAGCTTCTAAGACAGCAAGATCAAAACACTTACAAAAAAAAGGAGTTTAGATGCAATGCAGATACTTCTGAGATTCTTGTCCACAAGCCAAGTGAAGAATCGCCATGCATGGAGATGCTAATCTCTCACCGTGGAACCAAGTGAAACGGGATTCCTCTACTCTGACAAGGACATTGTGCTCCATTGTGTCCCCCCCCCAACACACACACACACACACATACAAACACACTTGCAGACGTGCATTGTTCTGCTTTTCCAATGTGAGCTCTTGAGAAACAATGTCTGATTTTTGCATGCATCTCAGAGAGCTTTGTGCACATTGCTAGAAAATTATCTTTTGCTTATTTGGGTTCAATCCGGAGTGCAAAATGAGTGTGGGAGGCTTGTGAGAGGGAGTTTGTACACACTGCGTCATATAAAAGTCGAAGGCGGCGAGTGAGACAATGCTTTACCTTTGACCTTTGCGATGAGGGTCCCGGCCGCGCTGAGGATCTCCACTGAATTCAGGGAGTGATGTTTGGAAATCACAGCTTTTAATACACGCAACAGCTCTCCCAGACGCTCGTGAACCACCTGGTGCAGACAGTCCTGGTGATCTGAAACACACAGAGGAAGCTCCAGTCAGAAAGGCGATTCATATTCACACAATTTATGGCATTGCTCTTGTCTGCAAGCATAAGTGGTTTAGGACAATTACACATATTTTCATACAGGAGAGCCATTTTGCTGAACAGCATACGTTTTTACGTTCAGTGGATACTCTCTAAAATGGTGCCAGGGTGATGCAGAGGAGACAAAATGTTGAATAAAGTTGTTGTTTTTGTTGTCTTGGCGTATAAAAAAAGTATTCTCGTAGCTGCGTACATTTAAGGTTGGATCACTGATGTCACATTGATTCTGGACCTTTATCATGGTCTCTGGAATTCATCAAAAATATCTTAATTTGTGTTCTGAAGATGATTTGGGGGAACTATCCCTTTAAAGTTAGTCATTTATTCAATACCACTTCCGATTAGGGAACACTAGTTGCATATTGAAATGCATATAACAAGCATATTGGCTGTTTATTAGTATTTATAAAGCACATATTAATGCCTTATTCTGTGTAACCATATTCTGAATTCATTAAAATGACATTTTACCAACAAAAATGTAATTTCTGTCATTATCTACTCAGCCTCAATTTGTTCCAAACCTGTTACGTTTCTTTTTTTGTTGTTGTTGAACACAAAAGAAGATACTTTGAACAATGAACAATGTTGGCAACTGAAGCCAATGGCTACCAGCAATTATTTAATTACCAATATTATTCAAAATATCTTCTTTTCTGTTCAACAAAAGAAAAAGAAAGAAACTCATAAAAAGAAACGAAAAGAAACTCATACAGGTGAGTAAATGATGACAGAAATTTAATTTATTGGTGAGCTATCCCTTTAATTCTACCTCTTATAAAATATAACTACTACAACAACTACCTTTTTTAATTTAGGGACCCTCTTAAGTGTTCCCTAAAGTTTTAATATTTGTTCAAATGTATAACTTTTTAATATGAGCAATTTTAATAATGATGTTTTTGATCAAACTAAACGCTCTAAAGGACACACACACATAAAATAAAAGTGCAAAAACCAGACATCTAAGTTCCGCTTAAGTAACACAACAATCATTATCATGTGCCACTTTGACACCTGATGCCAACAAACACGTCATCAAACCCTTAACATGACCTGACGGAGGAAGAGCTTAAACGCGTTCTGAATGAATCTTTTGTTTAGATTAGGAACCTGCGGTCTGCATCAACACAATAGCATGAACCTGTCTAATCACTGCATCAACGTCACCGCATCTCATTTCCTCAGACTGATTCAAAGCTTGAAATATAACCATTTCTGATTCATCTGCTAGCATTATGTAATTTCTAGCCTGCTGTCTGGTCAGTCAACCATAAATGAGTGCTGTCTAATTTCCAGACACATTCAAACTGGACTTCCCACATGGGGGCCTTCTTTCCATACAGCTTCTTTTGACCCGTTTCCCCCTAGATTTGCAACTACACACAAACACAAACCCACACACTCGCTTACCCATAAACACATTCAGGGGCACCGTGTTCAGTCGCACCCTCTCCCGGCTATCAAAGCCACATTTGTGCTGACAGTGGCCTCTGGATTACCCGGCGCATGGAAAAGGGGATCAGGGAGACTTTACCCCTTCTACCCTCTTTTTTCGCTCCATCTCTTTTCCGTAAAGCAACAAAAAGAGCCCGCGGTGGAACTAATGCTGCCGTGGATGGTGACTACCATGGAAATGACAGCTGCTTTCTGGCCTCAGAGGGTCAATGTTGTCTGACCACATTATAGTTATGCAAGGAGAGTCATAGGAAAACAATTTTAGCATCATACATTAGTGATGCACCACTATTGAAATAAAGGATGATCATTTTCATGTTACTGCCAATCACCATTAAATGGTTAGTAATATATGATGCTATAGAAAACAGAATAGAATTTAAATTACAAAGAAACACTAGTTCCTAACATTAGTTACTAGGATAATTATAATAATTTTGTTCCTCATACTGTAAATGTGAACCATAAAGGTGACAGACTAAGCAGTGTTAAAAAAGCAAAAATCAGGGGTTTTCACACTGGGGCCTGTGTGAAATAATATAAAACAAAATAAATAAAATAAGATGGTTAGCTGCCAATATATTTAATTTTTGGGGGTCTTTCAGCATCAAAGCATTTGAAAAACCCTGTGCTAAATAACTATCCACTCCATGAGTAAATATGCCAAGCTCATAAAGTGACATATCTGCATAGCTCTGATGTTCACCCCTGTTGCTCTTACCAGCATGAACAGCAGGTCTGCCACTGTCCTGTAGCTTTAGCACTCATTCATCTTCATCATGTGTCATGCATAACCACTTCCTGATGAGATAACCCGGTGCTCTCTTATGAGAACTCAACCGAGCTTTTGTTTCAATCTTTTGCAGCCAATCTTCACCAGCTCCCCTCCTGTCTGAGAGGCCAACACCGCACTTCTGACCCAGAGACCCCTCTTTGTGAGTGCTATGACACATCTGATGAGGTTATTGCATGTGGGAGTGTGCAGGATGTGTTCAGCTATAGTTATATGTCTTACTCTGAGCTGTGGGGGAGCGATGGTGAAAGTGATGGTGAAGTCACTGTGCTTTCCTAGTTAAATCATCTGCAGTTCACTGAGTCAATGAGGTCTCTATAAATAACATTTATACTGAAAATGAAGTCTGAAGACACTGAAGAATAGAATACATTTTGATAATCAATCTATCCATCTATCCATCCATCCATCTTTATCTTTCCATCCATCTATCCATCTACCCATCCATCCATCCATCCATCCATCCGTTTACCCATTTATCCACCTGTCTATCTATTAGAGCCCGACCGATAAAGGATTTTGAAGGCCGATACCGATACAAATACTTGTTGGTTTTAAAATCAGTTATTCCGATATATCGGTCGTTTTTTTTATATCGGCTCTACTACACTTCTATCTATCTATTTATCTAACTACCTATCTATCTATCCATCCATCATCATCTATATATCTGTCCATCAATCCATCCATCCATATACAGTATATATATACACACATCTATCTATTTATCTGTCCATCTATCCATCCATTTACCCATCTATCTATCCTTCTATCCATCTACCCATTTACCCATCTATCCATTCATCTACATATATATATATCTTATTAGTATCTAAGATAGATATATACCTGTCTATCCACTCATCTATCTGCCCATTAAATTATATAGTATAAAAATAAAAATGAATGCATTACTTGAACTAAAAAGACACTTTAAAAGATACCCTCAAAAAAACTCTAAACAGTTCACATCCTGTTTTCTTAGGAGCAAAAACTCAGGATCTCAGAGTTAAGTACGGGACTAACTAGCCGACCAAGTAAAATCTTAATCTTAATCACCACAAGGCTGTAACAGCTCTACTAGTCTGCAAAATTTGTGACCCAGAAAGTTTCTTGCTATATTAAGGTTGCGTGTCAGACCGAAAAAAAACATTTATCAAAAGAGATCCTCCATCAGTTTGGCAACAATCTATTTTCGTCAACTATCAAGAGAAACAATCTTGTGAAGAGGGAATGAGAGCGGACAGGGAGAAGATATACAGAGAAACAGAAGCAGCACAAGAGGATTTCACTCCACGATGTGAAGACGCAGAGTATAATAAGCAGGTGGGTCAAAGGTGACCGCCAGCCAGCCCAAGCCTAAATCTCTTAATTGGTGGGGGTCAAATTAAAAACCCTCTTTTAAAGACATTACATTTTGAATGACAATAACACAAACACAAAGCACGGCCCCATCTCCACACAGCACTCCCATTCACATGCACACACGGTCACGCATCCCGAAAGAACGGGGGGTTCAGTTCTGCTCGGTGTGGCTGAACAGAGAGAATAGAGGCCACAAGACCCAGGGCCATCAAACACTTTAAATGGCTCCCTGCTCGTTTGGGCCGGTCCTAAAAAACAACCAATTAGCACAACTGAGCACAGGAACAGCGGGAAGGATGGGAAGTTGATGATTTTAACCCTGTGCTTCCCTGTTTGGGATGCTTTCAATAGCGCTGAGTTTGTTCTCACCGGGGCCAAACACGATCACTCACCAACAGATTGATATAGCAGGGAAAAGACCCCTCACCGGTGATGACGGGAAATCTTGTTTAACTAAGAGCGAGCTTTCAGCAGGACAAGAAAAGCCCTTCTGATTGGGGGAACCTTCCTTTTGTCTCCAGGGGCCATTTGCAAACAGTAGGGCTGTCTTCTTTGGGGCCTGCAGCATGAGGCATTTATGGAACAATAAATCTGGGAGGCTTTTAGAAGCGAATGATGGGACTGTAGACTCTACAGGGCACAGAAGAGCAAAGGAAGGGGGAAGTTGGGAATGTTTTGCTGGATCTAAACACCTGGTTAAAGCCTGGGCGACGCGTGTTTCTAGGAATAAAACCACCCTGCAAACCCACGGCGGACTCATTGAGGCATTTTTATCCCCGTTTGCGTCATGGAAACTCAGCATTCCAAGATGGCGTTAAGTGTAGGAGTGGGAAAAGAGGGGCCACACATGTAAACACACATAACAACTACCAAATAAGTTTAGCAGCCAAGCATACTTCCTGAAAAGACCATGTTCTTTAAGACTTACTAGGAAGCCTAAAGAAGTAAATAATGAACGGCATGGACATTTTACAATTAGGTAGACAATATGCTGAAAATTTAAATTCTGGCTATTACTGCAGACTATTTTATTGTTATGGCAGATAACCAATTCATGGCTGATATAAAAAATTTTCAAAATAAAAAAAAAAACATAATAACAATAATAATAATGTAACATTTACTGCCAGCTGTGGTAGCCAGAAGTTTAGCTATACATAGTTAGGTCAATGAATAAACATCAAATATGATTTGTCATGCGGGCAATTATGGTTCAATTTATGTTTTTTCACTGTAAATTATACAACAACTTGTTATTTTTTCACTTCAATAAAACAGTTTAAAATTTTAATCCCCAGTTTTTACTGTTAAAATCATGAGATTTTTATTAAAAATTGATTAAAAAAAAAACCAAAACAATAAAAACTTAAATTAATTACAATATAAAGAAGCGAATATAATTTTTTACAGATTTGATAAAAATTCAACATTTATATATATCTTAAAAATAACTGATTATTGAATTATGGTATATGAAATTCAAATGTTTACATTTATGTTTTAACAATTAATTTTTATAAATATAATAATAATAATAATAATAAATATAGAATAAATTATAATAATATAATAATTATATTTCAAAATAACCAATAATCTGATTCAAAATTTTGAATATTAACCAGTATTGATAAATGTAAAAATCTTGCATGCAAAATTACATTTTAAAATAAAAAAAGTCTATATTAAAATACAATGTATTAACCAATACTCATAATCTAATAATCATAATAATAATTGAAAAAAAAAATGCATCACAGTTTTAATCAACTTCTCAAGGTATCTGCTGAAATGAATGTAAAGATATAGGCATACAGAATGTGACCCTGCTCAATCATGCATGACTTATTGTGAGAACAGTGTAATAATAAAGCTTCAGAATATGAGAGATGGCCGATAGGGCTTTCTGGTCCAGATCCAGTGTAAAAATCACTTAACATGTCACAACTGAGCCTGCTGCGGCTCAATCATATGATAAAGAGCTTATAGTCTTTAATGTGAACCACACATCATAAAATGCGCTATTATAGCATTGAGAATGCAATTCTCAATGTTGCAATATACACAACACCCACCTGCTTGAAAAGTCAACACAAAGACTAGAAAGAAGTCTCATTATGGTAATTGCCTGCATCAGCTGATCAGGGGTCAACAGCATTACAATCAGCCCCAGAGTGTAGGAGTCAGTAATTTGGTGATCAACATCTTTAGTTACGTGCTTCCTTTATGTTTTTAAGTCAAAAGACTTGGTAAAAAAATCAGACTACTTAGCCTTTAACATGCCCTTTTGACCAGAGCTGCCAGGATGGACGGTCTAATGCGTTCCTCAGCGCTTACGGCCCACCCCGGGGCACTTTCTGTTGAGGTAGGTGGGCCAGGTCCTCCCATGTGACAGGGAAGCTCCTGGGATCAGGATATTACATGCTCCACAGTAAAGGGGCCTTTTGCGTTTAGCATCTCCCCCTGCCTCAAAGTACCCTGCTGATCCACCTTTCATCCACTCTTTCCCATGACTGAACACAAAGGGCCAACGTTTAAAGGAGCCCCTTGTATGCACACACACATACTCACATAGACATGCCTCGGAGGTCAAACAGAACTTTGACAATGCTCTGCAGGTAGACCATTCGCCATTGTAAATAAAATATCTGGCAAATTCATTTGCAAATAAAATCAGCCTTAATCTCATCAAGAAAATTACTGGTGATTTTGTTAACGACAATAAAGACGAATCGAAAAACGTGCATCATGATCATGATTCTGTTGACACAAATATGAAGAAAGATTATACTGATAATGCAATAACGATGTTTTATTAAGAAGAAAAACCTACAAATAGTGTGAGTGTTTAGAATAATCTAATCATAGTTTATAGAACTGACCTACTTGAGCTGCATGAGCTGAAGATAAACAGTCAATGATAACTGCTAACTAGCAGGTTAATAAACCCAAAATGTATCATATAAGAGATTAATCATATATATATATACATAAAAACATAAATGTACTTACAAAACATACATGCTAGTATCTGCACAAAATGATACAAATACACCAGCACTAGAACATGCTAGCTACTGTAAGTAGGTTACATTAAAGAAAAAAAACATTATAAACATATATATATATATATATATATATATACATATATTAATCGTGATTTACCGTTTGACAGAACTAATATATATATATTTTTTTTTTATTATTATTATTATTTATTATTTTGTTCAGAATGTTTTTTTTATTATTTTTGTTTTTGTTATATATATGTGTGTATGGGTGTGTACATAAATGTTTAAATATTTGTTTACATTTTGCTAAAAAGTTATTTTTATTGACTAATTGTACAATAAAATTATTTTCCATATTTTTCATATGAACTAAATGTAAAGGACATTTTTGTTTAAAATACTAAAACTAAGACAAAAAAAAAAAAAGCTTTGTTAAAACTTAACAATGTCTTATATCAATGTCATGTACAAGGTCACATTATTCATAAAGGGTCATTAGAAATCAGGGCACAGATATGTCTTGATCGTTGAGAAGCCTTAAACACGCCACTTTGAGATTTTGAATCTGCACAACTGATTTGAATCAGAATCGATGGACTGAAGGACAGCTGATTGTGAAACCGAAAACGTTATTTGCTAAATCCATTCATTTTGTCAAACCATAATATCTTCACTCGCATTAAATATTCCAAGTATTCATCCTCCAGTTTCCTGCTGCATATAAATCAGGCACCTCGCGTGGAGACAGGAATGCACTTGTTTCTTTCATTCATCCACACAGCTGTCGATCACTCAGAGAGCGGGAAAAAAGACAGCCAGCACTCCCTCCTGTTCCCCACGTTTATGAAGAGAATTAAAGCCCAGAATTCCAGCTATGCTGCATTCAACACGACTGAAAATCTCCCACAGAGCAACGCCGACCAGAACACAGAGAGAGTCCAGCGCTCTCCAGGTGGATTACCGTGAACAGATCAACTCAGGCCGGCAAAACCTGACATCCAGAAGGTAGAGAACAGAAAAAACAATGAAGGATGCTGGGGTTTGTCAAAAGTCAGAGAGGTCCTAATTACCATAATCTATAGAAATCTGCCAGAAAAAAAAATCCTATTCAGCAAGACACTAAGCTTCATCCTCTAAAATGGCATAATGTATGGTTAGAAAGTCAATAACTAAAACGCAAAAAAACTTCACAGTGGTCCTAATTTTCAATCTACAGAGAAGTTGTGCTCCAAACAAGATACTAAACAGATTTTTGTTTCATCATCAAAAAAATTGCAAATAATTTACATTCCATTTTATAACATAATGTTAAAAAAAACAAAGTTTAATGTCAATAACTATGTATTTATTTAAACTGCAGATTTGATTTGTGCTTAATTATGCCAAAAGCAATTCCAAAATCAGAAAAATGAACTCAAAATAGAAATGAAAATGGATTAGTTATAGAAATTAAAGGAAACTGGTGGGGCTTTTTTCTTAATTATTTTTATTTAATTTCATTTTAAAATTGAAAATAACAATAATTATTTTCTAAAGTAAAACTGATTGAGGTCAGACGATGTTTATGAACCTCATGTTTTCCATTAATTGGCGATTTATATTTATTATTCAAGTTTATATACTGCTTTTTACATTAAAACTCATTGCAAAGCTTTACAGGTAATTAAGTATCTACAACAATTCTGGAAGTGAATCATCTGACAAATTCCAATGTAATTGATTTATTTTATTCAGTTTACTCAGTAAAAGTATTTTCAACAATCTCCATATGCACATTTTGGAAATATTATTTGCATCTTGCTGTATTCATGCAGCATTTTTATGCCAGATGTGGCTAAAGCTGGACAGCGATACTAAATGCCATTTCTGTTATGTGTTTATTACCTAAATGTGCACTGTAAATTACAATTCTATCAGCATTACTCCCCTTCATGACGTTCCAAACTTGTATGCATTTCCTTCTTCTGAGAAACACACATATTACTCTGTCTCAACACCAATGGTGCAATTAGCTTTAAAGTCCGTGAGAAAAACCAGATAGCCATTGCTCGGGCCAAGGATAAGCAATGGACAGGGTTTCCCCTCTCAACATGAAGCTGTCTCTTTGATGGGCTTTCCAGGGCTCAGGCCTCAGATGCAAAACAGGGGCCAATTAATCTTCAACCACTCATCTTGTACCAGGAACCCATTGCTCGAAAACAGGATTTGAGTCAGATCAAGTGGACTGGGCTATATGGTCTTGCAAAGCTATGCTAGAACCCCTCACTACGTGTGTGTGCTTGTGTTGGAGAGCAGAAGAGAATAATCCAATCCTGACATTATTGAGGATAAGGAGTTGAGGGGCATGTTAAATCTACCGCTTTCCAGACTATTTTAATCCAGGGCCACTTTAATCTGATCTAGAGGATAAATTGGCCATCTTGGATAGAAGTTGCTTACCCAGAGCGGTGGGCTTGATTGGGGGGGGGGGGTTGCATAGCATTAAGGTTAATCTGTAGACCATATTTGCTGGGTTAGTTTGGAGATAGAAGACAAAGCTACTGGGACCCTTAGATATGGTGTCTTGTTACTACTGACCAACATTACCATTTCAGTTTCTCAGCAATTGTTTAACATTCTTTTGTTCCCTATGTTTGACTAGGTTACAGTTCTCTCCAAACATGACTTCCTGTTGTAAACTCTCCTCATTCCAGAGCTCCTTATGTTTAAGATTTTGGATTAATCTGAACACCTCACGGGATCAGCGGTTACTTCTCTCTGGAGCTTCTGTTTTAAGAATCATAAACTACAAAAATGTATTTAGCCTACTTTTTAACCTCTAAATTAATAAATGAAATTAAATAAGCTCGGAAAGGAGCAGAAAACACTCTATAATTCTACAGATACAGTTATGAAGATGATACAAATTAATGCCTGTTACATCATGAGGGCCAATTATTTAGAGCCATCAGGTATGAAATTTAGGTGGAATAGAAGTGGAAAACTTAAACAAAAATACCCTTAAATGGCAAGATCTTTGCTTTAATCTAATGCAAATTCTTAAATAAAATTGTATTTAATTTACTTAATAAAAAAGGTCAGACCGGAGCAAATATAATTCCAAAATTCTACAGATACAGTTATGAAGATAACACATAAATTAATGCCTGTTACATCATTAGTGACAATTATTTAGAGTCATCAGGTATGAAATTTAGGTGGAATAGAAGTGGAAAAATTTAACAAAAATACCCTTTAATAGCAAATTCATTGCTGTAATCTAATGCAATTTCTTAAATCTTCCTAAATAAAATAAATAAACAAGCTGCAGGCAGGAGCAGATGTTATTCCAAAATTCTACAGATTACACAAATTAATGCCTGTTACATCATGAGGGACAATTAGTAAGGGCCATCAGGTATGAAATTTAGGTGGAATAGAAGTGGAAAAATTTAATTGCAATATCTTTGCTGTAATCTAATACAATCTTTTAAATAAAATAATTAAATTAAATATAATTTTACAGATAAATTCATAAATTAATGCATGTTACACATTGCTGAACTCAATTCAGGACCAAAACGAGAAAAAAAAAAAAAAGAAAGAAAAGAAATCAGCCTACAAATCTTGTTTTAGGGTGGCTAACTGTTAAAACTCCACAGATCAGCACAGACCAGGCAGTAAACAGCTATCCGCAGCCCACACATGTACACTGGTACAGCCAGCCCTGAAAACGCACACTTGTGTCTTATCTATTATTCTCTGTGTTTTGCTCAGGGTAGGAATGAATATGTCACCTTGCCCTACATTCAGCTTTCCTTAAAGACTGTAATCTCTACTACATGCCCACATTCTGAACGGGCTCCACTCTAGATAAGCACTGAAGTCTAGGACAAACTTAACAAAAGAGTTGGACTGATGTTTTAAACTGCTGTATATGTATGTATAGGCAATAGAACTGAACAAGATTCCTAGCCCGAACTCTACTTTTAATGAAGCAAGAAAGTGTAATGTGATCTTCAAAGATGATCTGGCCTAATTTACGAGAGCCTTTGAACAAGAATATCTTCAAAGCGACCCTTAAAGGAACTCTTTATTAGAGAACTGACTGGTGGCTACACCATATAAGAAGAGATCGGCCATTTACCAGGAGTACAGCTGGATCACAACTGCACTGAAATACCAGAACGAGCCACTAAAATGACACAGGGCGGCTAAATTTAGGCTGGAATTTCACAATGGATGATCTCTGAAACTATATTGGTTTTCTCAGAGGGCCGGGTGCATGGAAATTTTCCCATAAAACTTCAGTGGGACAAAGAGAATTTGTATTTCTCATTGTTTTATGGATGAAATGGATTAAACATAAATGTGCCAGCCACAGAGTATCACATGGGAATGAAAGAAACCTTAATACTAAAAACATTCATGGCTCGATTCCAGGAATTACTCACGGTGACGTCTGACTAATGATGGTGCTGTGAAACACCTGGTGAGAAGCAAGTTACACATTAGCAAACACAGCACAGGAATACTGTGAAAATGGCCATTTTGCTCACCTTTTACTATTCAGCCAAGCAATAAAGTCATCCGATACCAATGACTCACTGAGAATACTGAAAGATTTATGCAGCGCTTAAAATGCAGATCTGACTCACTTTAAATGTGAAGCTCATGACTCATGACATAAAATCAGCTGTGCTAAAACTAATCATCATTTACTCTGAGTGAATCAATAGTTGAGTTTTGTTTCCTAGAATTACTCTAAACGCAACTGAAATCTCTTCTGGATCAAAGCAGCACATGTGTATGCTGCATGTGGACCCTCGTTCCTGTGTTTGAAGGTCGACGTTCACAGGGCAAACGGTGTGGGTCACCAGCCCCCAAATCACCTCACAATGGGGGCCAGAAAATCAGTTTTAGCCGATCAGAGGAAGCACCCCATGCACAGCAGGCCGGAGCACAATGTGGTGCCGCTGGGGATGAAGAGGGGTCTAATCCCACTCATAGAGTCGGCCCGCACCCCACTGCGAGGGCAGCTTGGACCCTCCACAAACTTCACAGCCACTATTTGAGACCTTTCCAAGCCATTTTTGAAACAAATTTGCCAGTTGTTGGAAATTAAGTGGCTTCCTTTTGTACATTATAATAAAACAATCAGGGGACTTTGATCTTACATTGATTGTGTGACAAACATTAAACTGAACTTTTGTATATTACATTAAAAGAAGTTAGATTATAAAACGTATCAACAGATAGATGACATAACACATTTCCTATAACAAATCATATGATGTATATTTATATGTTTATATTAATGTACACACACACACACACACACATATATATATATATTCATGATTTTTTTAATATATATTCAAATATATGATTTTGATTACATGTATATGTATATATGATTTAGATTATTTTTCTATATATATTACATATTTTTCTTAAATATATACATTATATATATATATATATATATATATATATATATATATATATAAGAAAAATAAGTAAATATGTCAAAACAATTAGTTGATTTGACAGCCCTAAAATAAAAGTAGTAAAGTAAATTAATCTTAATAAATATGCAATAACTATCTGTATCTTTAGCTAATCCAAAGTGACTTGACATTGCATTTCAAATATAAATTGCATTAATTCATGCATTCCTTTTAACAAGGCTTGATTGCTAGTGTCATGCTCTATGCCATGCTATATGGCTGTTGGTTATCCAGCATTCAGATTATTACAAAGACAAACCATTTTTTTTTTCTTTGACTTCATTCATGTCTAATCATTATAATGGCCTGTAAAGTCACTGTACTAGGACAGGACAGTAGCACTGTCAATGTTTCATGCCGGCACTTTTTGTCCAAAGTGTCCAACATTCAGCAACTGTTGATCTAAGACACTAAAGCAACAAGTGAGCGTTTGTTCTGGAGGAATGCAGAGTATGTGGGGGGGATGGGAGAGGAGAGGACTGTGTTTCCCACCCCTATCAAAATGATGAGCCCAGACTGCGGTAATGGCTGACCAGGAGAGGGTCAATATTGATTTAACAGTTAAAAATACACCAGGTCGTTCCTCTCAAGGTTACACCAGCGGAATCTAACAGGAATCTCACAACACTGAGTATGTGAGTTGTGATTAATCGATTCTCCTACAGTTGAGATAACTGTTTATGTTTGGGGAAAAACTGAGAAGTTTTAAGACTTTGTAACATCTGCGAGCTATAAAGCAACCCAAATCACTTGAAATATGAGGGAAATTATATAAATGACCATTTGATTATTTACCCATCTTGCACTTGGGGAGAATAGAAACAATTTACCATCCCTTGGGAGCTGCTAATAAACAAATCTCCGCTCTGACAAGCCATGAGTTCACATAGACTTCGGGGCGACTAAAAGCAGTTTGTGGATTGATAAACATAAACTCTATTTTGCGTTTCTTTGGAACAGGTTTCACCCGTCAGGCAATAGCAGTGGATTCTGGTCTGTGTGAAGGTGGTTGTGTCAATTTCCCAGCATGCCAGACAGTTGTGTATAACTGCAATACAAGCGATGCCTTCTAAACAAGTGTCTCAGAGAAATTAAACTTAAAATTGTGCATTCACACAGCGCTGTCCAAAAGGTAGAAAGCTTGCTGTGGTTCCCGTCAGAAATGAGCAAGCGTGAATAGAGGGTCTCCAAAACATCATAAAGAGCGCAGTGAACCTTACACACTTTATTTCCCTCAGTGAATAGGGCCAGTATTCATTACAGGCCATCTTGTTTTTCATCTCCAAAATAGCTGACACATGCCAACCATCCTGCTGCTTGAATGAGTCGCCCGTGGTACAAATGCAATACCTGACCAGGTCAGTAAATCAAAGACACTGGCCCCAAATGTAAGACAAGAGGTCAGTGCAACAATGGATGCTCTGTAAATGCAACATGCCATGCTTTTATATGCTTGATTATGTTAGATAAATACTGTATATAGAGAAGTATTCCATACTTTTAAGTGGTATGTATGGTTCATTTGATAAATCATGTTAAATAAACAGTCTGTACAATACTATAAACCACAAATTATTTTATTTGCATGGTTGATAAACAGGCTAAAATAAAGTTCTGTAATATTTTGTTTTAAATAAAGAAGTTTTCTTTTCATTTAAATAAAATGTTTAAATATTTTCTATATTTTTACATTTACATTTATATATATATATATATATATATATATATATAATTATTATTATTATTAATTATTATTAGTGCTGGGCAATGATTAATCGCGATTAATCGCATCCAAAATAAAGGTTTT
>JAUCMS010000052.1:17583239-17593301 GCA_032357445.1 Enteromius radiatus | reverse complement strand
GATTACTCATTAATTGCTTGACAGCACTAATATATATATATATATATATATTACATTTGTATTATAAAACACAACTTAATTAAAAATGAATCCTTTGCTCCTGCAATTCCTAAACGACTAACCTTTTTTAAATACAGAGAAAGTCATTTCCGACTGTGACCTTATCTTTGTTTAACATTGCTGGCATTGTTGAATGAATTCACAGTGTCGATGGCAAATAAACCTTCCCTTGCTATTATCCAAAAAAGATAACGAGATGTTAGTGACCGTGAGACCAGGGCTAATGTTGACCCACAACAGGTTGAAACTCCGACCGCAACAGCAATGCAATGCTCACCAACCCATTCATTCTTACCTTTGGTGTTAAAAGCTTCTTTGAGGTGAAGCAGCACGTCTGCAAATCTCCGCACATCATTGACCAGCTGCATGATGCAGTCAGGATCTGCACCTGCCATGTCCATGCTGTCCGACCCCGAGCTGATGGAACTCAGAGAGCCACTCTTCGCCGATCTGCCCAAACCCAACGACCCTGACCCCGAAGAGAGGGGGAAAAAGTTGGAGTTGGGAAGCCTCGCCATTCCCAGCGATCGCTTGTTCAGTCCTCCACTGCTTTGCTGCAGCATCCCGGCAGCAAACATCCCAGTTGCAGCCAGTTTGAATGGATCCCAGTGCAACGTTCCCCGGAGACTCTCAGATTCCAAGAGTTTCCTCACCACTGACAGTCGGTCCTGTGTGCACAATGCAGCCAACGTATGGTTAAACCTCTAATGTTTAAAGACAAGAACACTTCTATTCGTCGGACTTTACCGCACATACACACAGGGGGAAATTTAAGCTGTGCTTTAATAGGGATGTCTTACACACCAAATTGGTTTAGCATTCACTGAGCCTCAACAGTGATTTACATCTCAAATAAAGAAACCTTCAAATGGACTTAAAGGGATATGGTCGAATATACTTTGAGAAGGGGATATTAGTTACAAGCAAACCAGGAATTCAAAGGCATAATTTGACTAGGCTTATGAAAAGCTTGGGAAAAGTCTTCATTGCACTTTAAATCTCTAGCCCTATTATGTCTCCATCGGACTGTATTGTTTCACATACAAGGCTTGCATTCGTCCAATCAAGTGCTCTTTTAATAACTTAAAAATGCATGTAAACACAATCCCAGTCTCCTTACTTTGCTCAAGATAAAATGTTTTCAGGAAAGCCTAGCTAGAAACCTCACAGATTAAAGATGAAGTATTTCACTTTATCTTTGTTCAGGATTTTGATCATATATTTGAAAAAACTTGCACGATGGAGTGTAAATAAAAAGCTGTTTCTTGTTGTTATTCATAAGAAAAGAGATAAAACGAGGTTTGACAGAATTCCAAACATCTATTTTTCCACCAAATTACAAGATCAGTCAAGCAATAACAAGTCATTCTATATTAAGACCAATACCAAATATATTCCTAAAGTTACAACTTCACAGAAACATAGTAACTGTGGCATTTACCCAGACAAATGAACAATTATGATGATCATAAAAATTGTGGCGTCATCTGGCCTTGAACAGTTGTTATTACCCTCACACCAACTGTTTTAGAGAACAAATTCATTTCTCCTACAAAGGTAGGATGGCCAAAAACCTCCCGATTTGAGAATTTTAATTTAGAAACAATAAATAGAGAAACAAGAATTGACAACTTGCTGTTAACAAGTCCGAGGCATCTTCTCCAAAACATCAAACACACAGAAAGGCAAATCCACATCTTCACCACAACAGTCTAAGTGAAATAATGCTGAACTGTAAAAGTAAAACAAACACCTCAAACGAATTAATTCTAACACGGACTAAACCCAATGTCAAGTGGCTCATATTAAGTCCATTCCCAAACAACACAACATTTCTTAAATAGACAAATGTTAGGAGGAAACTTTTATAAAACTAACCACAATCTAACTCAAAAGTTGTAGCCTACACAGAACTTTTTCTGTGTTGCTCTAATGCGACAACGAACACCTTATTTTCGATTAAAATACGCAGTGAAGCAATTCACATACAGAAGTAGTTCTTCAAACAAACCATTTAAGCAATTCAGCCATATATCAAATATGAAATTTAAACATGCATACTCACTTGAGGTGCATATCTCGATCATTGCATAGAGATGCGCGTACACTGGAAACCACAATATCTCCGAAATACCGTTAAAACCCCGGTCCGCTCTACCGTTTCTGTCCCGTAAACCGAAATAATGCTGTCTATGTGCGCTTCACATTCCGCTTGGCTTCGTCCCGCCTTCTAGCTGCTATCTAACTTCTGATTGGCCAAAGTTGGAAGAGGGGCGGGGTCTCCGTCTCCACCCACTAACAACAGGTGTACGCGCAGTATTTACATACACTGCTTATATTCTTTTATAATATACATAATAATGCCTTAAAATAAATTTTCCTGAATTTACATATTCAGGTCATTTCATGTTATCACGAATCACTAACTTTAAATCTGTGATTAAGTTAAAAAAAAAAAAAAAAAATGAAATATGAAATATGCCAAAATGAAAAGCTGATTTGGACACGAGTTCAAAGGATTTACCCAAATATTAAAATACAGCGGATAATGTTTATATTATTTTAAGTAATGAATATATATATATAATATATATATATATATATATATATATATATATTGTTGTTGTTTTATTTTTTGTTAACAGTAATGAACAATGGTTAACTATTATTTATTTTGCATAATCAACCAATACCAAGGGGGGAGGTGGAGAACCAATGCAGGAGACAGAAAGATTTAAATGGTTTTCCCTGCTCACAACTCAGAGGCATAATCATATTTACTCCCTTATTTATAGTTAATCCAGTCACACTAATGCTGTCATTCCCCCAAGCATATAGTGGTGGTGGTTTACATAACGCTGCATACATCATATTCAGTCAACCAGTCAATCCGGCCTGACAACCAATTTCGCAGAAGAAGAAAACATGGAACTTACAAGTTCTAAATATAAACTTTTATGCAGAAATAAACCCATTGTACTAGATGTTGGCTAATTCAGAGGATGAGGCAGAGCAATGCTGAGCCGTGATATAATCTTCTTCCTCTATGGGGAAAATATATGCATTCACTCTGATTGAGCTAATGATCCATCAGGCCTGACTGCATTCTAGCAACAGCAGTGAATCATGCAGAAAACAGACTGACAGATGCTTAACCAAGATACCAAAATACATGTTCTATACAACAACAGAGAATTTCAGGAAATCTTATCTTTTCTTAAGTGTTAACACGACATCATTACTCCTTGCCATTTCAAGCCACTTAATAACCCTGAAGGTTTAATAATAGTTAATAATTAATAACAGCTATTTAGGAAGTCAAATAATTGCAAATCCCAGCTGCTGTTTTTCTGAGAAATGGACTGAAGGCATGTATTGAATAAACCATGACTGTGATATTTTTTCTTTTCTTTTTTTTAATAAACTAATGAGCTAATGAATTAAGTTTATGCGAGTTAACTCACTCTAAATATTAAATGTTCAACAAGAGCTAGTATTTAACATAAAAATAATGCACATTTTAAATTGGCCATTTAATATTTTAATGTGTCAAATGTGAATTTCAAAAATATATAATTATATATTATAAAATGTTATATCTGTTAATTGCATATACTTATGCTGTTATATACTTAGGATATTAGTCTATAAGTATATAAATACTATATTTATTATGTCTATGGTATTCTAGATTAAACAGCGCTCTCTAGTGGTCCTTCCTGTAACGTCATATTTCTGCCTCCTCCCTTGCATACGTAATCTCTGCGAGGTCCTTAAAGAAATGTAGAATACAAAATAGGAATGGTAGATTCATTTCCGCGAATTGGTGCTTGTAAAACTATTTTCAACATACAGTTTAAAAATTCAAATGTTAGTACACATAATTTAAAACTTAGTCATACGTCATAGTCATACAATATTTTTATTACATAAATATATAGCCTAACCTTTTTTTTCTTTTTCTTTTTCTTTTTTTTGATAATTTACCTTTCGATCCATTGGTCAAATCCTCGGTTCACTCCAAATGGTTCACACATCGGTCCATGTTAACCTGGAACACTACGAGTCAAACATATTCAAAAGAGTCAAGTTAACGATTCAGCCCGAGAAGCGCTCGCGCCAATGATTCATTCAGACCGGTTTGGTGGACCAGTTCAATCAATTCTCTCAAGAAATCCGACTCACAAGAACGATTCATTCACGAATCATCATCAATGTGAAATAGAAACAGAAAGAGTGGCACGTTTGCCGCTTTACAATGTGTCATATATGATATGTGGATAATTATAACTTATTTATAAAGCGACTTGAAATAATAATATGCTTTCGTGCAATCCATTTTGATTACTGAGCTCGGATTTGTTAGCCGCACGCCGTCCAGGACCTTTACAATAGTCACATAGCTTAGATTTTGATCCATTTGGCCGCAACGGCAATAACACCGGGGGATGTGTCAAAAGAACGCGCTTCTCGGGACCACGATGGGGTTCTGACCCGCTGTGCGATCCGGCTGTGCGGTTGTTAAAACGGTTGCATTCAGCGGAGGAGTTTGACATGTCTGGCGCAGGGACCGGTGGAGGGGCACAGTCTGCGGGGCTGGGCGCTGCCGCCGCGGGCTGCTGCTCCTCCTCGTCAGGCGCCGGTTCTGCCGCATTGTTAGGCGGAGGGTCAGGCATCGCGGGCCGGTTACCGAGCCGAGTTCTCGAGCATATATTCTCCTATCTGGAGCTGGCGGATCTCATGAGCAGCTCGCACGTTTGCTGGCACTGGTACAACTGTCTGGCGGATGAAAACAGCGAGGTGTGGCGGAGTCTGTGCGCCCGCTTGCTCAGTGAAGAAGCGCTGCGCTCTGATATCCTCTGCAACCTGTCTTCATATAAAGCAAAAGTAAGATTATTTAAAAAATACGTCACATTAATATGTGATTCATTCAATATAATCGACAGTGAATTGCTTGCAATCATGCATCGTGTCAACCTACATTTTTGCATTTAATTTTTTAATTAAATATGATAGATTTGGAACAGTGGTATTATTTTCTTTTATGTTTTAAGTAATAAACACAGCACATTTCAATTTTTACATAAAAAAAAACCCCAAAACGTTATGTTATTAAGTGACCTTAAGAACGGTGCTAATGGGCTCCAATGTATGACGTCATTTGTAAATATTGAACCTAAATACTGTTTGTCTGCAATTTATGGACACAAAGCAACAGAAAATTGGTAATTTCCATACAAATTACTAAATTATTATTAAAGTCCTGTATTGGCTGGTCGTATTAAAATCAAAGATTTATTATCACGATACCACAGTGTTTTCTTGGACATTTACCATTGAGTTTTGTATCGTGGTACTGCTAACGTTAAATGTTTTTTTTTTTTTTAAGTATTTACCTATGTTTACCTTGTTTGTGACACTAGAATAGATGTTGATATGGCATAAACAACCAAAAAAACACAAAACATTTTTTTCAACGTACATGTATATATAATTTTTGTGACCCTGGACCACAAAACAAGTCATACTGGTAATTTTTTTTCTATTGATACAACTGAAAGCTGAATAAATAAGCTTTTAATGAATGTATGGTTTGTTAGGATAGGACAACATTTGGCAGAGAGAACTGTTTAAATATCTGAGGGTGCAAAAAAAAACAACTTATTTTTGGCTATTGCTGCACATATATCTGTGCTTTTTAAGTCTGGTTTTGTGGGCCTGGGTCACATGTGTGTGTTTTGTATATACATCAAAGAAGGTTATTGAAAATAGTTAATATATAGGAATTTAATCTGTTATTTGAATTTAAGTTTACATTTTTAATGTTGTTTAAAACTTAATGTAAATGTTAATGTACTATAGTCTACTATAATCATAAACCCATAATTGTACATAAAATCCTTACACTCCAATATATTTAGAGAGACTGAAAGTGTGAAATCATAATATAACTATCTCACAGATAAACAAGATGTAAGTTTGGAGGAACTTTAATTTTCTTCCGTCCTCAGCTGAAGTCTTACCAGCACGCTCTGAGCTCCCATGACTGCTCCAGGAATGTATATATCAAGAAAAACGGGTTCACTCTGCACCGCAATCCTATCGCCCAAAGCACTGATGGTGCCCGTGGAAAGATCGGCTTCTCGGAGGGCCGGCATGCCTGGGAGATCTGGTGGGAAGGTCCTCTTGGCACGGTGGCGGTGATTGGCATCGCGACCAAGAGGGCTCCCATGCAGTGCCAGGGTTATGTGGCACTTCTAGGCAGCGATGACCAGAGCTGGGGGTGGAATCTAGTGGACAATAACCTGCTTCACAACGGAGAGGTCAACGGCAACTTCCCCCAGTGCAACAACGCACCAAAATACCAGGTAGCAAAGCTTGAGAATCTACTATACTTAAAAATCATGCTTATTCCAAGGAATAGTTCACCTACAAGTTTTCATTTTCCAAACCTGACTTTCTTCTTTAAAACACAAAAGAGAATGCTTGTCACCTTTTTATTTTGCCTTCAGGTGCATCCCAATTTGCATATTAATACACTATTGTATGGCATTTTGTAGTGTAAATAGTGTAATTGTTCATACTAAAAATTCTAAAGAGAAATCATGCATTTAAATAATTGATAAGACTAAGTGCATTTATCCTTACAATATCAGACTCTAATGCACGATGACATCATTTCATTGCAAAATCCATACACTGTTGTAGAAAACATGGTGTACTGTCTAGTGTATATATTGTCAGAGTATGTATGTGTCCATTGATCAATGTTTTTAATTTACTTAAAATTACAGTTCTGTTTTATTATACAAAGTAACTTACAACATACCAGCCAAGACATATGAATTAGTTTTATGCTACCTTTATGTCCTTTTTTGGATTGTTTTTGTTCTTAGAAAAGCAGAACAAAAACGGCTTCAACATTCTTGTGTTTCAAAGAAGAAAGTGCAATAAGATGAAAGGAAAGGAGGCCCATACTCAGAATTTGTGCTCTGCATTTAACCCATCCAAGTGCACACACACAGTAGTGATCAGAAGTGATCAAACACACACCCGGAGCAGTGGGCAGCCATATCGCTATCGCCCGGGGAGCAGTTGGGGAAACGGTGCCTTGCTCAAGGGTCTCACCTCAGTCGTGGTATTGAGGGTGGACACAGCTCTGGTTATTCACTCCCTCCACCTTCAAAATTACTCCCTAACCATTAGGCTGCGTTGAATTTGTGTAAATGATGTCAGAATTCGTTTAAAGAAATAATTTACCTCAAAAATGTGATTATCTCTTATCTTTTTAGTTAAAGGAGATATTTTGAATAATGTTTGTGAATTCCATATAAGAATTATATTGACCACAGTTTTCAAGCTCCAAAAAATGGGAAAAAAATAAACACCATAAAAGCAGTTGTAATATGACTTATGCACTATATTCCAAGTCTTTGAAGGAAAATATGAATTATTTAGTAACAAAATCTAGTTTTTTGTACAAAGGTATTGTATTGCTGCTGAAGACTTAACAGAAGGCTAGAATACACTACACAGGCATCACTTTCAAACCTTGTATATTGTTACAGAGATTGTTACTGTCCATACGCTAAATCTCACACATTTTAAAAAAAAATAAAAATGTTTGTGCTTTAAAGGGTTACTCCACCCCGAAATAAACATTTTGTCATTAGTCACTTACCCCATGTCATTCCAAACCCATGAAAGCATTGGTTGTCTTGGGAACACAATGCAAGATATTTTGCATGAAAACTGGGAGGCTTGTGACTGTCCCATTGACTGCCAAGTAAATAACACAGTTTAAGTCCAGAAAAATATCAATGTCATCCTCAGAAGACTCTATCTGCCATCAGTGATTCAACAACAACTTTGGAGAGTATAGCTATTAATGCATACACTGTTGTCTTTCGTACTTTTCTGGACCTTGATAGTGTAATTTACTTGGCAGTCAATGAGACAGTCACAAGCCTACCAGTTTTCATCTAAAATATCTTAAATTGTGCTCTAAGGGTGAAGCTTTTACGGGTTTGGAACGACACGGGGGTAAGTGTTTAATGACAAAATGTTCATTCTGGTGTGGAGAACCCTTTAAATCTTGTTTAGGGGAAAAACTGTGTGAAGGATCTTCAAAATATTTTCTTTTGTGTCTGCTTTTCTCATCTGCTTTTGATAAGTTAGCAACAACCAGAGCAACAGTAAATGAAAATGTATCTATAATATGTTTGTTTTTTAGATCGGGGAGAGAATACGTGTAATCTTGGACATGGATGATAAGACACTAGCCTTTGAGCGAGGTTTTGAGTTCCTTGGAGTGGCGTTCCGAGGGCTGCCCAAAACATGCCTGTTTCCAGCAGTGTCGGCTGTCTATGGGAACACTGAAGTGACTATGGTATATCTGGGAAGACCCCTAGATGGATAAGTAGGATCTTGATGCTACTGTTAGAACCAGTGAAAACTGCTGCTTGACATAGATAAGACTCTTGGCTTTTCACATCTGGACTACAATACTGGGAAACTGGTGGTTGGTGGCGGGCTTGTTAATGGATGTCCAACCCACATCTGCAGATTTCAACATCTATTTGCTTTTAATCTTTTTTGAAGACCTGGGACATTTTTTTTTAAATCTGGTTTTAATCTAATTTATGAAATCGCACAGGGAGCAGCTGTTCTATTTTATGAAATGCTAAATCATGAAGCCAAATTAGAAGAGACAAGTGGCAAAGTTTTCTACATGTAATTCATTACAAACATTTTATAACACAACGCATGGAACGAGAACTGTATGAGTACGAGGACGGCTCAAGCTTTCTCACACACAAGCAGATTTACGTGTAGGCAAATGACATTAAGTAAACATGCCAAAATGATGTACTGATATCTTACCGTTGTTTTTTCCCAGAGCAGTTATCTGCATGCAGTATACCAGTCTCTTCCTCTGTTTTTTTTATTTTTATTTTTATTTTATTTTTTCAGGACAGGCAATGGTAGTATGTCGTTATTCCGTTTATTACTGTACATCTTAACTGTGATGTAGAAGTGTATAGTATTTATTTATTGAGGTCTATCTTTGCTATAACTGAGGTTATGGAGACTCAAAATAAACTCTAAATTGTGCCAGAGTGTGAACATATCTCAGCCTGTTCTATTGTTGCCCTTTATATGGTTTATTTTCATATTGGTATCTAGCAATTCATGAAAAGCCCAGAGTTGATCTTATTTCACCACAAGGTGGCATTCGTCATCATAAATTCCTCCACAAGGCAAAATAATGGTAGACTGCATTTGCTCTGTAGGTGTTCTTTCTGTACACTGGAATTCTTAAAATAACTTAAAATAAGCAGAAACAACTAAAAAAATATTTTTGAAGACCTGAGGTTGGAAAATCCAAATATTTTAAGTGTAACCTAATTTTAAAATTGAGATTGGTATCTGGAAATTAATAAATCTTTTAACTCCATTGGCATCTTTACACATTTTATGAATAAACTTTTTTCTTTTCTTTTTTTTACTCATGTTAAGTTGGAAAATGTTTAATCAGGTTGAAATTCTGAGTAAAAATTCTTATCCTTAATCCTTAACCAGTAAATCACGAACAACATTGGGCCTTTGAATATTGTTGTAGACAATGTGGTGGCCATGGAGTTAAAAGATTTGAGCTGCAATCATAGAGAATTGGGATGGGCTTAGAGTTTTCCTCCAAAACACCTGACACCTTAAATACACCTGAACCAGCTAGTCAAGACGTCATGACCTCTGACTGACCACTGGCGGAAAGTCTGATGCATTTATGACATACTTGGAGTTTCGAAATCGTCATCTGTACAGGATTTCCAGGAGACGTGTGTTGCATTCTTCTGTTCTGCTATATGGAAAAGTTTATGAAATATGACAAATATATCTGGGGCCTCATGTATAAAACCTTGCTTAGATTTCATCCTTAAAGTGTGCGTACGCACATAAGGCAGAATTTGCGTACGCACAAAAGTTTTCAGATTTATAAAA
>JAUCMS010000052.1:17477314-17506629 GCA_032357445.1 Enteromius radiatus | reverse complement strand
AATACTTTCAAAATATATACTGTACGTGTGTGTTTTAATATAAACATAATAAATAAACACAGCATAAACGCATATATGATGTAAAGAAAAACTTTTATTTTGGATGCGATTAATCGCGATTAATCATTGCCCAGCACTAATATATATTTTATTTTTATATATCTAAAAATATATAGATATATATATAAAAAATAAAAAATAATATATATATATATATATATATATATATATATATTTATTTATAAATGCTGGGTGCTTTATATAGCCAGTGTTGCTCTCAGTTGGACAGTTATAAAGAACTGTCTTTTGGACCACATTGCTTAATTCAGCTACCAATATAAATGATTAAAATATTTGGGTTTGAATGCTGACTGAACACTTGGCAGTAACTGACCAATTTTCTTAAGTAGCTATTAGAATGATTTGCTTTTGAAGTTAATAGGATTCAGCAGGATTTTTCCAATTCTAGTTGAAGCTTAAAGTCACAAATCACCCATTATTAATCAATACAGCCCAGAATAAATGTAGACATTATTTTTAAAAGATATTTTATATTTTGTGTATTTGTAAATTTTTTGTATTCAGTTTTATATATTTAAATTTTTTTTACTAATATTTATTTCAGTTTTATATTCCTTTGTGATGTACAATAGATTCTTTTACCTGGGTAAGATTCCTCAAGGCTAAATTATTAATATAGTAAATGGGTCATGGATCTTGGGAATTATAATGATAATGGCAGATATGTTAATGACTTCATGCTCATTTGGCCTGAGGTATTAAAATTTCTTTCCCAGCAGATGGCAGCGTTGTTTAACTGTTTTCGATTGAATGGCTGCCAACCACTTTGCTTTACAAGTGTGCATGCAAGCAGGGCAAGCTACTAAATCCAGCAATTACTATTCAGATCATCTGTGGTGTGTTTTCTTCTTTTTTTTTTCAGTGTACAGACTCACACATGAGCTGTCGTACGCAGAGATGAGGCAGGGTTCCAAAGAGTGGATGACTGTCCTCGGGGGCATCTTCATCTTCTTCGGCTTTACTGGGTTGCTGGTGTGGTGGCAGCGTGTCTATGGTGGGTGTATATATGAAGATATTCATATGTATACATCCTCTAAATGATGCATAATGGTTTTGGACTACCAGATTATCATGGCAGGATAGCCTTAAATGCTTGAATTTCAGGCATTTCATCATACTCGATACACTCTGCTGCTTTGATGTGAGATTCAGCTGGATTTAATTGTGTTGATGTTTTATTTATTCATCCAATCTGAAATAAGAAACAGCTATTAAATTCACAATCAACAGATTGGCTTCTGCTAAATTGAAGGGATAGTCCATGCCAGTATATTTGCTCATTCTCATTCCAAACTATGGAAATCAATGTGACCCGAAAACCAATATCATCTTTTCTGTCCCACAGAAGAAAGAAAGTCATACAGGCTTGGAACAACATGACGGGGAGTAAATTAACATTTTGGGGTGGTCTATCACTTTAAGGCCCGAAACCTCGCTTAGAGTTCATTTTCTTTTGGATTTTGTAATTTGTGCCTTTTTTCTATCCTTTTCCTGTAATATGACCATCAGTTCTCAGAGCACAGATTGCTCTGATGGAAGAACCAGCGCAGCTTTTTACCTGCAGCACACACTTCCGCTGAAATAATTGGACTGGGTTGTTTTGCAGTCAACTGTTTAAAGGAGCGGAAAAGATGGGAAAGATTTACATGTTTGAGCCGCGGCTTCAGTTCAGGAATCCCTTTAGACCCAGCTGAACTTCTTCACGAACAATAAGAAGATTTCCAAGGCTGTGTGTGTGCCTAAGACGGATAGAAAGCAGTTGGCATGTTTAAAACAGGATGAGTGTGCATTGTGTGTTTCTGTGTGTGTTTGTATAAGTGTGTGAGCGGGTTCTTGTCGGAAGCAGACGAGTCTCCTCCATCTCCGTCTCAGAGGCACCAGCTCTTTGAGGAAGGAAGTCAATGCTACATCACCTCAGGAGAGATACAGTAGAGGAAAATAACGCAAGGAGGGAGGAAAACAGAAAAACTGTGAGAATAAAAAGTTTGGTGAGGATCCTTTGGGGGGGAGGATAAAGAGGGATGTAACCGCGTCAAAGGTACAGAAGTTCAAAAGTCAGTTGTCGGTTGAGCACTGGGTATTTCCCACAATGTCTGGCTCATGTCGTGACAAGAAAACCTATAGGCCAATGTTCTTCAAACTTATTAGGGCTGGTTATTACGACTCGTCTGAGGTTGACTTTAGCAAAAGAGGAGATGAAAGGGGCGATTTTTTTGGGAAGCCACTTGGGATACAGTCACACGTCAGGTTCTTATTCTGGTGTTTGCAGGAATTTGGGTCCCCACAACTCCCTGGAAACTGAACATGATTTCCTGTACATACCTCAGGGCAGGTGTACTGACTCCACCTGGCAAAAAAATAATCATCTTTTTGATGTGTTTGTGTGACAGAAACTATACTGTCTGCCTTGAGGGGTCTCAGAAGAGGAGATGCCCTTGACAAAATGACATAATATAAACCAAAAACCAGATATACAGATATCTCAGTATTTGGTTCAAACCTGGAAATAAAGAGAATTTTAGGATTGTGAAAAACAAAGATGTATTATGAGGTAAAATCAATGAGTGCTGCTGTCATTGTGACAATTTATTTATTGTAAAATATTTCTAGAATTAAATCAATACTTTTATTCATCAAGAACATATTGAAATGGATTGATCAAACATTAAAGACAAGAGATTTTTCGAATTTCTATTCATCAAAGAACCCCCCATCCCCCCAAAAAAGTGATCATTGTTTCTACAAAAATAGTGAGCAGCGAAAACTGATTAGACAATTAAAAAACAATTATTAATAATTGTGTAGTAAATTACAATAATTTCAGAAACTGGAGTAATGGTGAAAATACAGGGAAAAATTAATTGAAATCTCTGTTATTCTGATAATATAAATCTATTAAATAAAAAATATATATACTATAGACTTTTTATAATAACAGTAGAAGCGAGTGGATTCTTGAACACCACTGCATCCACTCCTGTTTCCAATATTTCATTCTTATGATTTAGTAAAGAAATAATATAGCACCCTCCACTGCAACCTTTTTTGACCGAGTATATTTGCATGTTTATTAGCTCTATTTTTACTCGAACTAGGTCTGTGATATTAGCAGACAGGTTTGTGCATGCTGTGCAGATGCAATCGGTTTCTCTAATTTGTTTATTTTATTTTTTGTCCCCTGTTCTTTGCCTGGAGGAACTCAACAGAAGAGTCTGGGCTGTCGGGTGCTGCCCTCTGTTAGGACACTTGCTAGTTTCACTGTGTGCTATTGTTTGCTTTTTTTCTGACAGGTCTACAGTTCCACTTAGGGGAAGACTAGAAGGGGATTTTGTGCAATTAAATGTTTTTCACACCTGACACTCCCATTTTTTTTTCTTTACCAGAGTTCTATCTTAAGCTTTTTGAAATCTTAATAAAAGCTAAATGGAAATTCCAATGCAAGATGATGAATAATTGCTGACCAAATTAGAACATTTGAGGGAACAGCTTGTATTTAAACTAAGAAAATTACTTTAAAAAAATAAAAATACAGTTTTTGTTAATGTCACCCATTTTTTGTCTTTCTCGCAGTGTATGGTGATGTTCCACACACTTTGTCTGAAGAATCTGTGGCACAGCAGACACAGAGGATGATAGACATGAGAGTGAACCCGGTCCATGGATTCGCTCATAAGTGGGACTATGAAAAGAAACAGTGGAAATGAGTAATAAATGCATTCTGCCGTAATGTCTAAAAAATGTATCAGGTTAATGAGGTGTTCCAAACTCAATAATGCTGTGCAACTGACAGCCTTACACCATATTCCAATGTGAATCTAAATAAATGCACTGAATTAAACTCTGAACTGCTCCAGTATTGTGGCTTTGTACTGTTTGTACTGAGAACAAAGCGCGTGTTGGTACATTTAACCTGATACCTGACTACCTTGGAGGTGAATATGTGTTAACGTGATTGGCTGAGGCAGAGAGTGTGAGAGAGTGTGTTATTGGCTGAGGTGTGTGGGTTAATTCCCAACTGCCTAAAATGACTTTTTATGAGTGTGTGTCTGTGTAAAAGGGAAAGTTCAGATCTTAGGTGCTCATTCATACCACTTTATTAGAGTTCACACAAATAGCTCTGTATGACAACTCATTTTTTTGTAGTTGCACAGTTTGTCACTGCTTGAAATGTCGTCAACTAAAAGCCTCTGTCCCAATGTGCATATCCATCCTAAATTCTATGTGATATTAGTAATATTCAGTACTATTTAGGGCAGATAGGGTGGACATTGCTCATTAGGTTTAGTGGTTAGACAAGTAACCTCGAGTGAATTTAACGTTGTGAACTTTTACTTTTTTACCTTTTTTAATAGCATAATTATTGTTTTAATGGATTATTACTAACTACTCAAAAAGTATTATTCCATAATTAGTATGGTTTTATATATATATATATATATATATATATATATATATATGCTTACTTAATATTTATACTTACATATATATATATATATATATATTTTTTTTTTTTTTTTGTCAAGGACACATTGAACTTTGTATTCATTCAATGTATGAACGCTGAAAAAATACTGGATAGCAAAAACTTTTCAACACTACTAGGCTAAAATCCTTTTTTAAAATTAATATCTGGACATAAAGAAAAAAACTGATAATAGCCTAACTGGACAGCAAATCAGCATATTGTTTTCTGAATAATTTGAAGAAATATCTATGTACAAAATAAAAACAACAACAAAAACACGTAGGTTCACAAATTTGAACAAAAATGTGTTATGACACTCCCTTGTTCCCCTAATGTCAATTTATTAATCAAAAAGCAAGAAAAACACGCCTGAAGTATGGAGTCCTGGGGGAATACTGAGAAGTAGCTTTGACAAAATGAAAGGAATGAAAAGAAGTGCACTTCAAACACAAACCCAGACACCATAAATACACTTCATCTGGAGAGTACTATGCCAAAAAAAAAAAAAAAAAAAAATGAATGGTGTGACGTAGAGGAAGTGCCGCCCCCGTGAACGAGAGTATCTTCAGTATTCAGTTTCAAAAGCGTTGTAGCTTTGCTTCAATGAACGCCGCCAGGATCGATGTCATTAGTCGGCGGTGACGGAGCACGCTTTAATTTTCTGCACAATTCTTACCGTGCGTTGGAAAAACTGCATCTTGCCAAAGAGCGTGGAAATCTACTTGTATATTTTACACACAGCAAAAGTGCTTCTTTGTGCGCGGACTTGGTTGCTATTTTCTCTTCCGTCTTTCTGGGACCTCGTTTGTCAGTGGAATTATTAGAAATACAGCGTTTGCTTTAACTCTCTTCTTCGGTCTTGTAACGTCAACGACGTCGCGTTTTTTTTCTTGCTCTTGGCTGGAGGTTCACTGGAATATAAGCGCAGCGAGTTTGAGCAGTGAAGGGGCATTCCTCGCGCCGCGCTCGAGACGCGCTTGGATTTTGACCGGGCGCTGCAGCAACGGCCAGTCTATCTACAACACTGGACGTGCAGGTTTGCTGACAGTTCTGACTATAAAGTTAAAAATAACGTTATTATGAGTCATAACCAATGAGTGTGATACTAAATCACATAATTTTCCTCAAAAATTGCATTTTAAGGATAGAACTCACATCAACGCGATGTGAATTTGACATTTGTCGGAGCTTTTCTCTGTGAGAGAACGTTTCCCCGTTACGATGTACCTCGAGTAACCGACTCTTTCCTGCTCTCGCTCGTTTTTTGTCGTGTTTTATAACGATGGCCAACGAAATTCGCTATGACAATCGGAATATTGTGGAGAAATACCTCAATCACAAACTTTTAAAGAAGGGATATGAGTGGAAATTTCAGTCTTCTGGGGAGGATGATGACACCATCAATACAGGAGTGGAGGACTCCTCTCCAAACTCTGACAGGAGGCTCCAGGCTCCCTCAGCCGGAGGGGGGAACGACTCTGAATGCCTCATAGCAAACCGGGTCACACGTTCAGACCCTTATTCGAGGATCTACCGGGCGTTACGCGAGGCTGGGGACCAGATAGAAAGGATGTACCAGCATGAATTTGAGGAGATGTCCCACCAGATGATATTCAATCCCAACGCAGCACAACGCAGCTTCTTAGCTGTGACTGACGAGCTCTTCAGAGACGGAGTGAACTGGGGGCGGATCGTCGCTTTCTTTGAGTTTGGTGGGTCCATGTGTGTAGAGAGCTTCAACCGGGAGATGGCGTCCCATGTAGATAATATTGCACACTGGATGACAGACTACCTGAACGGGCCACTGGAAAACTGGATCGAGGAAAATGGAGGCTGGGTAAGTTTATGGTCAAATGGTCGTGACCTTTGCCCAGTCGTTTATTACTGCTTCTCTGCAGCTGGAGCTTGAAATCATAAGAATAAAATCGTGTTAAACACAGGAGAGTCATACAGTGTTATTTACTATCACCTGTGAGTGTGTAAAATTATATTACTTTCTTAGTAAAATTTGATTCTGATTAGGTGCTTTGTAGAAAGACTACATTACAACAAAATGAAAGTTTCTGTGCCTTTGAGGTAGGTCTTTTCACTGAGGCCTCTTAAATGCTGAGAAATATAATCATAAAAATATGTTTTTCTCCCTGGAAAAGGGAGAGAGGAAAAATAAGATTATTAATCCTGTAATATACAGATTTTTGGCCTGCATGGTATAAGATTTTCTTTCCTCTTATGTAACCTGCAGCTGACTAGCAGGTAGCAACTGTTTATGACTGTGACCTAGCTAGAGGTGATCAGATATTTAATATGTATAACACTTCCTGTTTTAGTAGGAGGCTGTCAAAAAGGGAAAAACTGTAAAAAATTACACACGTAAAGCCAACTCATATAGGGGCATTATGGTATGCACGATGAGTAGTAAGGACATTCTTTCATCTCATTGTGTCTGCAGTGCTTCTTAGTGGAATGGGTTAGTTATTTGAGTTGGACTGGTTAGAGTTTAGTCACCTGGGGTTTTAGATGGTTCAATCAAGGTGAAAGTGACAGTTCAATCAATGTAACCCCTCCCCCCCATTATGTCATGTAAAAAAAAAAAAAAAAAATCTTTTCTCAGAGTGGAGTAGACACTAACAGTCTTGAAGATTTTATAGACATATGCATGACAGGTCATTATGAATTCTTGATGATAGTTAGGTAGTAAATAATTTCAGCATAGATATAAATTCTATAGTACAGAAAAATGTAATTTTTTCTCTGTTTTATATACTATTAAATTATAAAACAAATATTCCTTTTTACATTATGTATGTAGGCCTCTCAGGTAAAACGTGAGACACCATTGACCTGCAATTTTTATTCCAATTATCATTCCTGGTATCCAAATTAACGGTGCAACAGTCAAATATTGTATAGTGCATGTGTTCCCGCTTATGCTACCCCTACTCTAAGTTGTAACTTACAAACATGACTGGTGCAGCGGGCCCCAGGTGGGTTGTCTCTTAAAAGAAATGAAATCTGGCACGTGTAAAAACCGAGAATATCCATGAACGCCCAACTCCCTAGTCAACAAGTAAACACTTTTTATTCCTTCTGTTTTCTAAAGAACCCTTGTTTTAACACTATCCTTCACTCTCACTGCAGTGCTTCTGTGCTGAATTATTTACGGTATAACTTGGAGCAGCCCATCACGTTTGTGTTGCTCCTGTTTGGGTGGACTGACTCCACCCCATTTATACGCAGCACAGCATCTCTCAGAACCCTCAGTCTGAGATGAGGAGACCATCTGTGTCCTCCAAATCAGGAACTGAACTTCATTATGTTTAATGTTAGCTAAAAATTGTGAAATAGTATTAAATTGGGGTTTAGCAATCGTTTCTCTTTTCATTCAAATAATCAACCATGTGAGCATGGTATAATAAGAGATGGTACTGTCTTCTGCAGACTAGAGGTTAGCCTAGTTTCTCCGCTGTCTGCTACAGCTGTGCAGGTGGCCCAGCAGAGCCATTATTCCTGTCTGGACGAAAGGTGTGCTGGGGCTGAATTAATGATGGTCATTACTCACCACATCTGCTGCAGGTTAGACTGACTCAAATGGCTTGTGATAAAGTGAGGTACAGGAAAAGCATTTTAGAGAAACGGCCGTACACAAACACTCTCCAGATGCAATCCTTATTTCATTATTTTAAAGGTCAGTTGTAATGAATAGATGGTTGACTGATTGTATTATAGATATATTGTGATGCATGACTGTATCAAGTCCGTCATGTGAAGAGATGCAATTAGGACACAATTAGCAGAGAAACATTTTAATAAGCTTTTAACACATGCCTACATTATTCACAAAGCTCAGCACTTTTGTCCAGAGGCGATGAATGATTTATTTATTTCATCTAGAGTTTGCATTAAGACTAGTATTGCTGAGAGATTTGGCTTGCTCTTGAGAGTTATATATTACACAGTGTCTGTCATTAACAGCTTCTTTAAATGTAGGATTTGTTTTGAAGCATTTGACATTGATATATTCTCGCACAGGGGATGCTTCCCGCTTGATTTCCTCTGTAGTTTTTTTTTTATTTTAGGGGAATCTTTATTAAGTTACTGATAATGTCCCAATAGCTTACCATCAGAGTGCTGGTGCTGTTTAGGCTTGTTCATTTGCGTACATCTCTTATGAAGAATGCATTTAAAACCTCGCTGTGTGGAGATTTATAGGGCTTTCATCTCAAGAACAGAACAGAAAAACTCTACTTTAGGCTTTACTTGAAGGTAACCATGCTCGGTTACTCTGTATAAAGTTCAAGTGACTCAGGTAATGGAAGAAGAACTCTTCAGTCTTTGCTAAGCACATCACAATTAAGAAGTAAAGTGTTATTCTTTTCCCCCATTAGAAGGTTCTCCAATGTGTCGGAAAGGCCTTAAATTGGTCAGATGGCTTTACTTCTCTGCCAGAAAGAAATGTCCTCTCCACCCATAGTTAATCCTGACTTATTATCCTCCTTTTGAATTAATGTGATTCATTAATCCTTGGATAAAGCCTGTCTGTGGAGAATACATGATTCAGCAGTATTACAGTGCTCAGTTTTATTATTATTTTTTTTTATGCCCCCTGCAGGGATGTACTGTACTTCAGTCACTGTCACAAGTTAAAATGGACTTTTAAAAACATGTTCTATTCATGTCGATGGTCTTTTGTTTACACAATTATAGACACAATTAAATACACTGGCAAATGAACACAGTCCTTCTAAATGACAGAAGTTAAACAAGCTGTGCGTCATTCCTGGTGTAAAATAATCATTGTTGCAGCTAAATAGGAGTGTGGAAACTGAATTAGCATAGTCTTGTGCAGCTTGGAAAGTTTTCCATAATCCATTTTGGCCTCTTGTGACCCTTAACTAAAAATAGTCACCTGTAGAGGTGTTTTAGAGGTGAACGCAACAATAGACTCTCAGCTATTTTACCTGCCTTTATCCCTTTTCCAAGAAAATGAGAAAAGAACATCCTATAGACATTACTCAGATTTCGCTCTGTATATAAACACCTTTTCCAGAACTCTGTCAGCTTACTGAATGTGTGCACATACAATATCACACACTCTCAGTCTGTGAGATCTGCATCATGTAATTTTGTGTTATATTATAGATTTTTTGTATTATAGAGTTTTTGTTGACAATTTTTTTTTTTAAAAAGGTCATTTTTATCAGTTTACCAACAGTACAAAAAAGCTGTACTTCTATCCCTCACAGCTTAATTTTCATTCCCTCCAAAAAAGAAAATATGTACTACCCTGACTAAGAGTCATGCAGTTTCACATGTAGAAAGAAGAATCTGTTAAGAATTTTGCATTAAAAGCGACTTTTTGAAACGGTTTAATTGCTTGTTTAATGTGTTTTGACAGAAGCTGTAGATGTGTAGCGTAGGTCCGTTGCCTCCTTCCAAAATTTGACAGCATTGCACATGGCAAAACAGAGCAGATGCTCAGACATTTAGGACTTCTGGTTTGCAAAATGCTTAATGAGCTTTCTCATTACTGTGTAACCGCTTTGAGCTAGCTCATTTAGCATACTTATTTTTCTTTTTGCCCCCTCAACAAATTGATGTTTACTGTTATCTTAATTGCCATGTTAGTTAGACATGTAGTTGAGGTGTAGGTACATGCACAGCTCTGTTGGTTTGGTGAACTGAGATCAAGTGCAATGCTGGGATCAAGTGCACTGTGTCCCAGTGCACAACATTTGCTTACAATTATTGTTGAGATTGAATTATTGAATAGCGCTATTGACAAAGTCATTCAGCAGTTTATGTTAAGTTCAGCATAAACGTTTATAGCTTATTATAGTCTTACTATGCTTTTGACTTCTGGAGGCAACCTGGTGTGTGACGTGAATTCTTTTGAAACTGTGGCCCCCATTCAGATAATGAAATCAGTCCGCCTGTAAGTTTGTTTAGACAAACTACAATTGCGCAGGTGCTCACCCACACACCACATACCTGCGGTTCATTACAGGTTTTTGGCTGTGTAGAGTACGCTGCTGATTCTGATGCCTTAGAGGCGTGTTTGACCCCACCTGGGTCTTTTGTTAGTGGGTGTTGCGTTGTAGGGCGTTTTACAGTTGAGTCAAAGAACTTCAAACGCTCTAGCATCGCTCAGGTATTCATTTTTCCCCAACATGTGCCTCCTACAGCCCTTTCAAGTGACATTGTTTATGAAAGTGATATCGACACGAAAGACAGACCATGGAAAGAAAAAAACCAGTGAAGAGAAAAGAATTGAGTGTCTCTTTTTGACATTCAGTGATAATGCCTTCAAACAAACCTTTTTTCAAAACGTTTTTTACCGTTGCTATGTACATCTGTGCCTGTGAAGGTGCCAAGAAAAGTTTCAGAAGAAAAGAAGTGCGAGATTAAAAAGAGGAAACGGAGAAGGCAGATGAAGAGCAATAAAAGAAAGCAGGAAGGATGAAGAACTGTAGAATAGGTGCCTGTTTTGTTATTGCACCTTCCTGCCCAGCTGCTATCAGGTAGGTGAGGTTGTGGTTCCTGCTCCTTGGGGGCAAGTTAGGACTCCAAGGGTGTTTCTGATTGGCTGCCAGCGTGCTGCATGCTGTCTTTGACCTTAAGGCGAAACCCTTGGCTGGGTGTGTCTGGAAAAGAAGCCTGCTGGAGATGCTGGAGTTTATTTTGGGAAAATAAGGATTCCCTTGCAGGTGTGGTCTCCTTGGAAGACAGATTCTATACACAAAGACGCACAAAACTCGTTAAGTAAGACAAGGGTAATCGCTCAAATCATAAAACAGAGACAAAATTATTCATCATAAAACCACTTTAAAAAAGTAGGTTATCTCGTTTTTCCTCCCCTCAGCATCTTTATAAGTTCTGAGGATTACAGACAAGAGAACAAATTGGATGTGAAAGGTGAGTTCTGCGGTGAAAGAACATACCGGGTATTCACCAAGAAGGATCTTTGTTAAAGAACAGCAAAACATTGTGTTGTCTCTCATCGATTTCTTGTGTTTATTCACTGAAACTTGCAATGAGTCACTAGAAGAAATACTTGGCTATTCTGAAGTGTCTCAGACACATTTATGTTTTCAGTTATTGGTTTCCCTGAAGAGGTGAGAGACTCGCAGAGAAAGTTATAGGGACATTCCCTGCATATACACAGTGTACTTGGTGTTCTATTTTGTAATGGCATGTTATCGATTTTATTGCAAAATGATTCATTTTGTACATTTTTTTGACCTCATAATCAAAATGTCATAATTTAAACTTCCAATGAAATGTCTGACTTCTCTCCATATAAGTATGTCAGACTTCTCCAATCATTTCATCGACTGCCCCCCCTCCACAACTGACTGCAAGCTTACACCCACATTGCAGTCAGCTACTGATGGATAGAACCAGATCCCCACACTGAAATGTACAGTATTTTGTGCACAGTATGGAAAAAAAAATATGTCGCTGCTTCCATTTCATTGTGCCTTTTAAAAGTTTTGGTTAATGAATGGCAGGCAGACTACAGAAATCACATTTAACCATTATTAGAGTTAAAATGCAATTCACAGATAATTGTTTTTCGTGTCTGTAACTGGCTTGCTTTCATCCTAGTTTTGGATGCGTTCTGACGTTGTCTGTTTGTGTTTGTGGACGCCTAGTTATTTGGATAAGTTGACTTGTGATTGATCAAAGTGACTGTGCTTGCTGATCAGATTGGTTTTGAGTTTTGTCTGCCTTTGATGCTGCACTTTTGATTTTGACTTTCCTCACCCTTTGATATGTGCCTTGTGATTTCACAATTTCTTTTCCAAAGACCTTTTTTTTCCCTTTGCACCTGTTCACATAGAAACAAAGACAAAGGAGGAGGGCGACATGCTCATGGACGTTTGCCAACATATATGGTCCTAATTCCTGGTTTGGGGCATCTGTCTTGCCTGGTGGACTCAATGGCCCCTCACCCCCAACACATTAGATTAATGACCAGATCATTATCTTTCCAGAGAGCAGTAGTTATATACGCAAAAATTGGGGCACACTGTAGAAAAGCCCACTTACTCTCTTCATATTGAGCGTGTACTTCAAGAAACACACTCCGCCAGCTCACTGATTAGTAAAAATGTAGTTTACACAGTCAGAAACTCTGTTGCCTCTTCTGGCTATCAGATCTGAGGTAAACACTGTCACCTGCTTGCCTACAAGAAGCTTTCTTCTTTTGTTGAATTGGAATAGTCCGCCGGGCACACAAATCGGATTACATTTCAGAGGAAAACAACTCATTCCTCTCTCGATCGCAACTGATTCAACCTCCCACACGAAAGTTGTCAGCATTGACAGTTGGCTCATAGGAGCCTTTTGCAGTAAATCCACATCTGTGTATCTGCCCCCTGAAAGAAGCCATGCTCTCTCACAAACATGTGACATACGCCATGCAGTAAAACCCAGACAAAGGCTCAAGGATGATTAACAAAAGGGACCGCTCGCTATGAGCTGTAGATGTTGCGAACACAGGAATCCGAGTTTGTATAATGCAGAGCTTTTGCTGCTGGCATCTTAAAAAGTTTGAGTAGGTTTGGATTTTGTTAATAGAATTAGAGCAAGCGCAGTATACTGTATGGGTTCTTTCATTTCATACTGTCATGCCTTCTAGTGCTTTCAGTTTTTTGTAATTTGTTTTTCTAGTTGACTTTAGAGGGTCTCCATGTCTTAACATTAAACCAAAGGCTTTATTTATCCTTTTTTTCCTCGGGCTGTAGTTTTGAAGAATTCACCCTGATCTTCCTCGCTGAACTGCAGGGGGGGTTTTAGCTTGAGGATTCAGCGTTGGACTGAAGAGTGTTGGGGTACTCTTTGTCTTTCAGTGCTTGTTTGGCATAAGCGTGGCTCAGCATGTCCAACAATGCACTGCTCTTGTCTCCTCTTTTGTCTGGAGGGAACATGTTTCTTGGTGGCTTTTAAGCAGTTCAGAGCTGAAGCCAAGCATTTCCCCCTTTGGGTGCCTCAGGGTCAGCCCTGTCCGTCGCTTGCCATCTGCTTTTCGGTTTGCGTCAGGCACCGCAGGCCCTGTTGATCTCCTCCATATCCCCCAAAAACCATTTCTACCACCCGTCCAACATGAGCCAACAGAAGTTTCCAAAACCACGCACTTCTTGTACAATACGTGTCCTCACTTAACTGCTCTCTCAGGGCATTGAACTGAAAAATGCCAGACCTCTCACTTACACACTTGGTCCCAATGTGAACGAAAAGATCTGTCATTACTTCCAATTCATTGTGACTTTTTTTCATCAACGTTCTTTTATTACAGAATGGAGAGTTATTCACACAATGTCTTACCAAGGAACCCCTGCTGAATGCTAATAAGATGTTATTTCAAGATAGCACAAAGTTTGAGCAGTGCCGGGTCCAGATATGGCAGAATCAAAGCTGAGATAAGTCAAACAGTAATTATGTATTTTAAGTTCATCCAACGCAGCTTGAATTATTCATGTACATTGGGAAAGAGGCAGTCTCTGCCTGTTAATGTTATACAAAGCGTCCCTTTAAGTTTAAGCCTCTCACCAAGACATGTTGAACTAGATCTTTTTTGGTTAATGTCATTTTGTGGACCTGGTTTGAAAACACCTCTCCTTTCCCATTCAGCGGAGTGGAGGTTAAGTCTACATGCAGTGCAAGGCTTCACATGTTACGGCTCGAACATGTGACCGTGAGCTGCTGCGCTAAAAGGCATTAGCACTGTTTTTCTCCACACTTGTCAGCAGAGAACCTGTGCTCATTCATATTTGATAAGGCGGGTAACCTCAACACTAAATGTTTTTTCCTCACAACATACCCAATTATAGATTCATTATGGTCTAATCAGATGTCAGGCAAAAGATGAGACATTCTTTAGTCATGCGATGACAGAACAGGCATGCTGGGAATGCAGAGCCCTTTGGTTGTTCTGGTCTGCATGATATTTAATGCTGATATCTATCAACAAATATGAACTTTTGAAAACTTAAGGCTCTTTGAGTCAGAGATATGCTAATTTGGTGCTCAAGAAACATTTCCTAAATATTTTTGTGCAAACTGTGATAGTTCTCTTCAGGATTCTTAAATAAATGTATTTGAAATATAAATCTTTTTTGACATTATATATAGGCTACATCTTCATGTGCCCTCATTGAAATAAAATATTATTCTCTTTTAAAATAAGAAGCTTAACTTACTTTTGACATCCTATTGGTTTAATTATATTACCGTGGTGAAAATTACACTGATAATAGACAATGGTAATTTAATACTCTATAGTGAATAACAACAGTGATACCACCTCCTTGCTTTCATTCTCTTTTTACTGTCCCATCTGTTCCAGTGACTCTGATACTCTGAGACGGTGCAGGACAGCCTGCCATTGGGGGAATTTCCTTGCTGACAGAGTGCCGTTTATTAGGATTAGGGAAAGAGCCGATACAAAAAGACATCAGTGTTCCTATTCATCTTGTACACAACATCAGTTCTGTTAAAAACTGAGATCTGAGCAGGAAGTGTGGGACACAATCCCCTGGCTTGGACGAGGATGGGGTTGTGTGGTTTTGTTATGAGGGAGCCAAAATCACATTCCCAAAAGGCTGAACACAGCTGGGGAGCTGAATGCATGAACAGCAGAGCTTTGAGAGCCAACCAGCCATCAGGCGCATGTTTTAATTCCAGCCTTGTGATTTCCCTGCACGCTGACCACTTGCGGCTACATTTCAATACGAATTACATCACTGTAACGATTACTGGAATTGATGCTTGTTCCAAAGTCTGTGTGGATTTATTGTCAGCAACAGTGCTCAAATTAATCTACAGGTTTAAAATGAGCATTCTTTAGTCAGGGTAGGGAAGAAGACCCATGAAGCCATACTAAAACAAGTAGCAAGAACACCTAAATCTGTCTGTAAGAGTTCTGAGATGAGAAAGGATGCCTTACTTTTTTACTCAAACTGTTCTCAGGTGGAAGCATCAGAAGGACTTTCAGAGAGCGTTCATGCTCAAAAAAAACCAAAGCAAATGTTAAGTCATTTCAGAAAGATCATATTTAGATGTTAAACAAACATGAACCTCACCACAGTGTCTTGAGTGGGGGAATTCTGGACTTTCTTAAATATCAGTTTCAAAATCATTCTGATGGTACACAGACTTGTAATAAGGTGAGTGGCTGTTTCTTTCTCATTCCATCTTGAACGCATCTGACATTGTAATTACGACTTCCCAACTTGTAAATATGAAATTCCCAGGAGGACTTGAATTCACTACTAGATCAGATATCATGGCCAGATAACCATCTGAAGTGTAGAATAGGTGGCATCGGTGATACTAGAGACAGAGACAGCTTGGTTTTGGGGCGGAGGGTGATTCTATCATCCCTTGTGGGTTTGATCGGTCCTTTGATGATGGCAGGTGGGACTGAAGTACCTTTCTGATGGCGCAGATGAAAGCAAGGAGCTCTGTCATTTTCCAGTGTAATGCGATGTAGTGGAAAGCCATGTGGCAAACTCTCACGCTCTCTATTCAGACTCTCACGTGGCTCACATAGTCTTCTCATGTTCTGTCCAAATGGGAACCTGAGCACATGTTCACCTCAAACACGCAAGATTGATTGTACTGTGAATGTAGCACACATAACCTGTAACTAGGGTTGAATGTATTGGATCTATACAGGAGGCCTTATAGGTATCGAGCATGCCAGGCCCGTGAAGGTGAATGCCTCTGAGCTCAACTGTGCCAGATTTATTGGCATCAGTATGTTCGGAAGGGTGTTCAGCGCACAGTCAATACTGAAGCAATTTTCCCCATTTTCTCACTGATGGGAGAAATTAGATGTCTAGACATGGTTCATGGCTGCAATAATCAACTTGCGCAAACAGTGCAGGAAATCCACCAAGCAGTTAAATTTTTTTTTACCCTCTGCTGAAACTGAATGGTTCTCATGCTTGTGTAATTTCAGAATATTTCGGGGGTTATTAAAATCTGCTTTAAGAAAAAGAAAAGACATGCATGCTTTTAGTTGCTAGGTAACATAACAGCATTGGCTACTACATGTATAGTGGATTTATTTACAGTGTTTTTGCGGACTTCGGTTGTTCGGCTGCTGACCTGAAGGCAGAACTCCCAATTTATACTTGAGTGATTTTGCTGGTTCAGTGGCTAGTGCAAACACCGTTTTTGTTTCAAATACTGTGTGAAATGGAAATTCACCTTATCTCTCCTAAATGCATGTTTTTGAGCTTGTTGTGAGCATTTCATCCATAAAAATGTTCTACTGTTTTTAGATGTTTTTCAGTCATAACTCAAATCACGTTTTTCTAAAATCTGTTTCGGTCAGATATGGAAGAAATTATTATTTTTAAATAAATTGTAGTCCCCAGATATTCAAGCTTTTAAATGTGTTTAACAAAAGCTAGTGATAGTTTGTATACAAAAATCAGCGCATTATGATTATAAATGCAAACTAATTTGAAGTTTACTCATGCATTTTATATTCCAGCTCCAGCATTATTGCCTATGACTGGGTTATTTGGAACTTTAAGAGATTTCAGTAAACATTCTTAGTTCTTTGTTGAACACAACGTAGTAAAGCATCCCATCAAAGAGACGTCTGGAAGACCACACAAGTACACAGTGAAGTAAAGTCATTCACACACACAAGCAGGGTTCCAATGGAAGAATGGGGGTTTGGCACTAGGGACAGAGGTGACAGATGGGTGATTTAGCATGCAGGCAGCCTGCAGGGGGACCCTCCATCTCCCCTTCTTCTGCATGTTGATCAGGAGGAGGAGCAGGAGGGCGAAGACTTGGGAACAGAGAGACGCATAGCAACACACTCAAGAGCCCGACTGCCCCATCTCACTGTTTGACTACTGCCTCCTTTCTTCCTTCAGTCTTCTTGGAGGCTCGCGCTGTTGTTTGCTTTCTCACACAGCTGTTTGATATTTAGGGGTGAGACTCAGTGGGCCCGATCTGTCGCGGTGCTGTGCATAACTCCAGCGTGCCTTTCATTCTCTTGGGCTTCTTTAGAGACACTTACAAAGTGTTAACAGAGATGGCTAATTGATGACTGAAGCTCAGTGTTTCTCCATGTGTTTGTGACTAATGATCTTGTGTCCTGTGAACACTGATGTCCTGCAGGCTGACTAGACAAAAGAACGATGCTCGCTCGCTAACTGGGGATCACAAGGCTTCTGAAGCCTGCGCTTGTTATGCCGAGAGAGGAAACCACAGAGCCATGGAATCTTGACCTCCGTCATGTGGCCATTTCCATTTTCAGACAGGATTCACACACCCGCCTGACCGATGCTGTATTTCCTTCCATTCAACTCAATAGTGGGATCGCTGTCGACTTTTTCAAAGCGTAAGACCCACTCCTGTTCCTGCTCTGAATGGGTCTCGTATGATGTAATGCATGCAGCGACGTGTCGGCGGTGAGAAGAGAAGTCGGTTAATGTAATGATTAACGGTAAGCTATTTGAAAGTGACACTTCGTTAAGGTTCACCTGAATGGAATGCTTGTCCTGTTTAAGGATGGAAAGCATTTCCATTTTATCATTAACTACAAGAAGTTGTTGTGATCAAAGTTTTACCCGTTTTTCCATTCGAAATCTTTGCGGCGCTCAGCACTCATAATGAAAGCAAGGGCGAACTCCCACAGCGTCTGTATGGCGATTTCGATGTACATTTTCAAAGGTTTCAAAACTCGATTTTTAGCCAAATGAGAAAAGGACCAAAATACTGTTTTGACGCGAATGCAAATGAATGCAAAAGTAAAAAATCCCCCTTTCGGCAGAGCTCTCTCTGTTCTGTTTACCTACTAGTTGAACATTGAGAGATTGAAAGTCCCCTTTTGGTATTCCCCTGCAAAAGGAGAACAAAATCAGATATCCTAACTAACTGTAAGGGTCTCAGCGGGGCACATTTGAGCACTAAAACCACTCCTTTCAACCGATTAACAGTAAATGAACGACTTCAGTCAGTTAGTTCGGTTGGTTATAACCTGCTTTTGGGTGGGAGGAAAGTAATGCTTTTAATCTTACAATATCCTCTGAATGGTGATGTTATGACTAGTTTGTTATAAACTGCTTACGACGTTTCTTTTTAAATATTAGCTTTTAGTGATCTTTAGTTTCACCGAAACCAGGCAGTAAAGAGTGTTAGATATGTGAGTGATGTTTTCTCAGATCTTAGGAGTGTGGAAAAATTGCCTGTATAAATACGACCCAGCTTGTTAAGGAAAATAGTTTGTTCCGTACCTTTATCTTTGATGTGGTCACCAACCTCTTTGTGTTGGCGTTAAAAACATCTTTATCAAGGATCACACTCACCGTCTCTATCCGCACAACACCCTGAAACAGGGCCTTTGTGTAAGAAAGTGCAAGCAAACGCCTTATTGTTTGATTTAGATAGAGAACTTTCTTGCTAATTAGCCTTTCCGGCACCTCAATATCTCCAGACAGAGACTTCTAGATAGGTTAGGATGACACAGTTTTGTCAATGTTTACATGCGGTCCACAGGTGGGCCTTGGAGATCTGATTCAGAACAGTGACACTCCTGTGACCTTAAAGGGACCTTAACTTTTATTTTACAGTTATGAAGTCTAAACGTCTCATTCTGTTTCTCAGGAGTGTTTTTTTTTTTTTAGCTCCTCTGCCCCTAAAATGTTCCCCTTACATGATTCCCACAATAACAAAGCCAGATTGTCTTTACACCCACATCAGTGCATTCCTTTCATTCTTCTCTTGGAGGCCAGGCTAAGATCAGCTGATAGACAGAGAGACGAAAAGTAAACAAGAAAAAAAGAGAGGTCGTTTAACCTTTCCAACAGAGGAAGAGGGGGGGGGGGGAAATGGTTGGGAGGCGTGTGCGTGGGTGGTAGATCTGCGTTGGAGGGGGTGTGGGTGTCGAGGGAAGCGGGTGGCGGAGGAAGAGAGGGCTGATTAGAGAGCAACTGGGGGAGAAGAAAGGGGGGAGACGGAAAAGCACTTCCAGAAGGCCTCCAGCCCATGAGCTAACGCTGTAAAAATCTTTCCTTTTTCTGCTGTTTGTAGGACTGAGGTTGGGGGCAGTCTTTGCATCTGAACCTCCCACGGTCATCACCCACACTGTCTCCGTGGGCAGAGGTTTGACTTTCTCTTGTGTATCGCATCTCGTTCTTTAACAACATTTCTCTTTTTAAGAGAGTTTTATTGCTCAAAGGTTGCTCAGTAGGCTAAATAGGGGCTGAGCAATAAAGATTTTTTTCTTGTTGGGCCAGATTCTACATGTTTTCTCTGGTCCAAAACTCAAGCATTTATGTTTTTTAATTGTATAAAATGTTTGCAAATATATTCCTTTTTTATTTATTAAAATATATATTTCACATTTTGTCTTAAAAAATAAAAAAGCTAACAATTGTATTGAAAAATTTGTGGTCAGAAGGTTTTAAATTAATACTTTTACTCAGCAAGGATGTACTTAATCAGCCAAAAATGTTATAATAGAATTCTGTTTCTGTTTGAAATTACTTCATGTTTCTATTTGAAATTACTATTCATCAAAGAATCCTAAAAAAAAAAGTGTAGTATGGTTTTACCATACATAATAAAAATGTTTATGTGCCACATCAGCATACAGTAACAACAGACTATAACAATTAATTCTTGCAATTTTCAACCAAACCTAGCTAGTTAGATAATTCGACCTAAACTATTGTGCGAGAAACTAAATTGGATATAAATCCAAAAACAACTGCTGGCATATAAATGACTATAGAGTTATAAAAGCAGTGGGATTGCATATAACTCAGATAATGTGTTCCTGGAAGAATTTAATGAGAAATGTTTGAGTTCATGTTGAATTTTTGATATTATTGTCCCGTATATGAGTGCAGTTTCTAGCATCGAGAACAATCTAAGAAGCAGGAGACCTAAGCCGAAGTTTCCATCTGCCCTAGTTTTTTTTTACCTCGTTACAAAAAACAATTTCTATTAAAATGAGATTTGTATTTTCTTTCCTATCAAAAGTTTCTTCTCATTTTTTGTTTTTTTGCCTCTTACAGAGATTATGTCCGTGGAACAGTCAGACGGTCTTTTTTTTTTTTTTGTCTGTACGCTCCTTTCTGGAAGTGTGGCGGTGAGCTCAGATGAAAGAATGTAACCCTGCCAGAGTTGGTGGTTGGAGGGGGGGAACTTTCCCCTCGGCTACAGCAGAGGCCTGCACTCTCTCTGAACTTTCTCTCTATTTTCATGTGGCGGCTCCAGCCACTGTCCTTTGTGACACCCGGCATCAATTTTATCCCTGTGCCCACAGTTTTATCACCTTCAGTTCGTTTCTCACCCTGGTTCCTGTACAAACAATGATTACCACCACTGTTGCCAAGCAGAATTCAAATTAATGCCCATACACTAATGCACCAACCAGATGCCAACATGAGGCAGACTTTAGGTCTTTGCACCTTCCGGTTGAAGCTAAATGGCCTCAGCTTATGCAATCTGTCTACTCGTCAGATCATATCGAACCCATTTGTGTAATCCTTTTTTTTTTTTTTCTAGACAGCAGGAGGCTGAATTGCATTGGTTAATCAGAGTTCATGCAGGTCTTTGCACTTATATAAATCTCTAGGAAATGAAAATGGCACATATTAAGCTATCTTGAACACACATTATGTACTGTAATGCTCCTACAAAATTTGTGAGCATGTAATATGTATTTCTGTGTGCACTTGTTTGCATCATGACAACACTACATTTATTTTTGTTTGTTTGCTTGTTTGTTTATTGATAACTGTGGTTCCATAATGAACATCCAAAAAGTTTTAAAGAATAATATAAACTTCTTTGGGCAACGAATAATAGTTATTCTATGGCAAATAAAACGCTATTTAGAGCAGATGATGTAATCAGCTCGGTTTTTGAGAAGAGAGACTTGTAACTGGAACAGAAAGAGTTACAAAAATGTAAATGCATGACCGATGATTCATTTGTGATACAAAAATAAACACAAGCCTTAAAAAAAGTGTCCCTCAGCTCTAAAGCCATGAAGGGATATTTCCCTTCATTTGCACAGACTGACTCATGCAGATGCATGGGGCTGAACCAGGGGCGATAGTATAGGTCTTTTTTGAAGATGTAAATAAGGACAGAATAAGAAAGGAATGTTTTGTGTTCAACACGTGTCAGTGTTTGGTGTGGTTGTATGGTATGCACTGAGGTATCAAAATTACTCACTTGTCAAATGTGTCGTGATACACCTATAACGTGCCAACATGCTGATGTTTGGAGAATGAATTTCCCCCTCAACTTAGGCGTTACTTGTGCATTTAAATATGAAGCGATGCATTCACAGGCTGTTTATATGATTTTATGAAAAAAGCAGAAGTACAGACAATGCTCTGCCTCTGGAAATGCAGATGCTGCAGAAATACAAAGATGTAAGTTTGATGTCATCAGCAGGGCACATGACCTTCTCCTGGGTGGATGATTTTTTTGCTTGATTCTAGTTGGGGGGTGGGGGTGGGGGGGTTTATATACAGTACAATATCTCACTTCTCAAATTGATTTATTTTTTTATCATTGAAATGACTGTAATGTACATCTAATAATAACAATTAATTTCTTTATGATCCAAGACTCCAATATTGTTATACATACACATATGTATAAAATATAATTTATGTAATACAGAAGTGATCTCATGATTTATAATGCTGAAAAAATATAAACTTCTATTATTTTTTCTGTCTTTAATTTTTTTTTTCATTATGTCTGTATAGTTCTTACTTAATTTTATTTTAGTTGTAATTATTTTTGTACTAAATTAAAACAAAATTTAAAAAAAAATAATAATAAAAAAAATATATATATAGCTTAATAACTATCCATAGATTTTTTTTCTTGTTTTATTTTATTTTAATCAAATAAATGTTAATATATTTTAAGTCTATGCTTTGAAATCAAAGATGTTTATCTATTTATTTGTATTTATTTATTTCTGTTCTGCTGACAGTGCACTACATTGAATCATTTGATCGTTTTAAAGTAGCTCTTCAATCTCATGATCTATTCTTAGTTTATTGTGCTGCATAATTACATTCCATAGAAAGAAACGGTAACGTCATATCTGACATATATCTAAATATACATTCTCTGTGCTCTCTAGAGGTGTGCATGTCAGGCAACTTTTGCTTTCATTCTTTTTTTGGGTTTGGCGGTTCAGCATCCCTTTTATCTGGCATTTAATTAGAACTGTAGGCTGTTGTACGAAGAAAAGCCTTTCCAAGTACTAGCTGAGGTCGGCTTCCTGCCTCAGCAAGCTGTCTCTTTAAACCTTCGGTCACTTGCCTTTCAAGCCACAGTGAAGCAGTTCTTGAGAAACTCAAATACAATCCTGTTGCGTTCAACAGGAAATCATTACCTCAGCTATGCAACTGAGTTTTGCTCAATGACAGAGACAACAGGCGTTATTCTTCAGAGGTTTAATTTTTTACTGAAGGGTCATTTGAATGAAACGACTCACCATTGATGAAGTTTGAGCATGCAGAAGTAAGAATGTCTGCGTCAGCTTAGTGAAAGAGAAATTTGGGACATAGGGAAGTTGGGGGTGGTGGTGTGCGTGAGGGGGTGTGTGCAATGTGTGCGCATGACATCATGCACCAATAAAAAGTGGAACTTGACAGACTGAGGATTAACTGTGAAGAGGTAATGATTTCAAATGATGATCTGTGTGTGTGTATGTATTTTTATTTGTGCGTGTGTGTGTGTGTGTGTGTGTGTGTGAATGTTTTTTTTTTTTTTTTTTTTTGAGGCAGGCATGTTTCAGTGGGTCAATCTATGCTTTCACACATGTGAAACACGTCTTCCATTGTCATAGTGTTAAACCAAACCCTGAAGAAGTTCATCAGATGTTCTTCAGAAATGATTACACCATACCACCAGAGTTCTCACATGGCTGGTTTATTGTACCAAAGCTAAAATGCATTTGTGTAAAGACTATTAGCATTTAAAATAAAACCTCAATGCAGTTTTTAAAGAAAAAAATAAACAGCTATAATCTATACAATATGTATGTATTTATTTATTTATTGTTTTAAATTATTTTTATTTATTTAGAATTTTTTTTAATGTAGCATTTCAAATGATCATTTTTATATTGCAGGAATTTCCAAAACAAGCTTTTTATGACTTTATGTCTTATATTATGTCTTAATGAATGTTCTTAACTTTAAAGTAAACTGACATATAGTGAAAAGATTATCAAAGTGAAGTGTGAAAGGTCTTGAAATGTCATTTTACACTTAGTCTTTTTTTAGAGAGAATATTTAATTTAACCCTGACATGAGCCCTTGACTCTAAGAATACCGGTTGTGGTGAGACATTCTAAGAACTAGGCTGAGGTTTCCAGTGATACAACATTCAGTAGATTAAAAAAAATCAACAGCAAGCTCGGAGAGCATGTCTCATATACTAGAGCCAAAGAGAAGCCAGTGTCAAAATCAACCTCAGACTTTAAAAGCAGTCCCAGGAGGTTTGTGCAGTTCATGCAATCTTTATAAATTTGAGAATCTTTTTAAACACTGAATAGTTTTTTAAATGTCTGTTAAAAGCTTTTTTTTACTCAAGTTTGGTTGTAATATCTCAGGTGTGTGCGTGAGGAGCTGTACAGCATTGATCTTTGGAACTACACCACTGAGTGGAGAATGGGTGCTTCTGTGTGCCCACACGTGACCTTGTTTCCCTCCATCTGCTTAGAATTACTTGCAGGGCTGTATTGTTAAGCTCTACAGTATTGCAATAACTGTGTCACAATGGCAGGTCCACAGGGACATAGATGCTGACGCCTCGCAGCTTTCTTTGGAGTAGTAAACATTGTGTTTATCTAAAAAAATTCAGCCTGACTAATTTGCTGTAAACTTTAATATCTCACCAACATCACATTCTTTCTTCACAGCTTTCTTCTCACAACCTTTTTCACAATATTTGTCTTCTAAACTCTCCGGTCCTTCCGGTGTGATTTGATACATTCTGTTTTTCTTCCAAAGAATAAGTGAATGCATACCTTCAGAATTCTGCAGAAGTTTCTGCAGAGGTGGAACGCCCGTAAATCATAGGTTCTACGTATATTTTTGCCCCATGCATGCTCATTCATTTAAACTTATTGCTAATTTAATTGTGCTTTCAGCTCTGCACAAAACATGTTCTACAGATATTTTCCTCAAAATCCATTCAGAAAATGTCTGGGCCTGTAGATATCAAAAACTGTTCAGCACACAAGAAGTGTCTCCCTTCACAGATCACTTTATATTAGTTAAGAGTAGTTAATAATGCTTTAATAATCCAGAATATTTAGATGTATATATTTGACTATTGAATGACCAATGACTGTTGAGTTTGTTTAAGGTTACGTCATGACGTGACTTACGTGAGGGATGAGGACCATCGCACGTGGCGAGAAGAGGTAGCATGCGTATCACTCTGCGTGAAAAAGCATGGGGTCAATTCGGAGACTATGTCGATAGTCCTAAAAGTTTAATGGAACAACACTCGTTTTATTTCTTCTCGCTTAAAGTGGTTTTCATTTCCCTGCTATTTTATTTGGGTTTGAGTCATTCTGTGCGTGATAATGGCGTGGCGGCCAGAGATATTCACCTTGTGACTGCATTGATTAAGTTCGTGGTGGACCTGAGAATTAGTTTGGAACTGGACACGTTGTGTGTTTCGTCACAAATCGACTGGATTTGATCAACTCTGGACACAGTGAGTTCAGCATTGCCTCATTTTCTTTGGATGGATGTAAGTGAAGACTTTGAAAGTGCGCCAACAAACGTTTTCTTGGTTAAGAAAAAATTGAAATTAACCCCTAGGTTTATTAAAAGGGTTATGTAAGTAATCGTAAATATATGCAGTGACATCTACAAATATTTGCGCATGAAAAACAACGCTCATTTATTTTTCCATTGGCTTGTTTTTCCATTCTTTTTGTAGGCTGTTTTTGAGTTACAGTTAGTCTGGGGACTTAAACATGGGGAACCACCTAAAAACATCCCGACAATAATGCAACAACCACCGTGTGATATAAAATTTCCTACACCTCAGTCTTTCAGCAATGCCGAAAACACAACAGAAACCTGCAGCAACTCATTTGTAGCATTTATGAAGATGAAAGAGTGCTGAGCGCTGGCTGAAATCAAAACGTAAACTCTCAGTGGTGTTGGGGGGGGTTGTATTTACATATTTACACATTTCAGGTCTTTTCTAGTGAACTCTTACCCCACTGAGACAAAACAGCTCTTAGATGCTTGCCATTGTGCTAAGAATCATTATACTGATTCGCTGGAATAGTCTCGGAAAGACGCGGTAAATTGAACTCCAGATCACATGAACGGCGGAAAACAGCTAACTAGCGCCAGTGCTAACTCGTGCACGTTGTGCTGACCCACACAGCAAGTGACTGGAAACTAATGAGCTCTTTCTGAAGACACAGCTCAGATGGAAATGTTTTGATCTGCGCCTATGTGTGGGCCCGTACCTTATTCTGCCCATGACATCTTTAATGTGGAACCGAAAGGAATGGCGCATGAGATCAGCGTTTTGGTCATTAGCCATGAAGCCATTAGATAGTTTGACTTGGAAGGCACTTTGATTTGAAAGTTTTTCAAATGGAAATTGGTAAAGACGGTTCAATTTTTTAAACAGTTTGTGAATATGCAGTGGATAGCAAGCAGTTTTAGAATGCAGAGGCTTCGGAGGTCAGATCCCCACCCAATCCCAGCATGGCCACAGGGCAAGCTCCATTTGCTATTTCCACAGCTGCAAGAACATCTCAACAAAGAGGCCCAGAAAAGGGACGCCAACCAGGCCTCTCGTGCTCTTTCAGGCGAAAAGTACCTAACTGAATCCCCCTAAGCTAAGCCTGAAGATTCCCTTCAGACTACGATTTTGAAGAAACACCAATAGTGCTTTGTAAAACAGTTGTTCTCTTGCTTCTCTTCAACATAGATTATCCTTAGGGCTTGTGATACTTGGCAATTTGCTCAACCCACAGCAACACTTTGCAACCGTGGTGCAATGGCTCACTCCCTTTAGAAATATGCAAGATTTTTTGCTGCTCTTTTTCAAACTGCAGTTCAGTTGGATTTGGTCTACTTTGTCACTATTTGCCACAAATATATAAATGCTTTAATATTTTTTCTTTATATATAATTAATATATTATTTAAAATCTATATTATAAAAAAAATCTATATGTAATTTTGAACATTTAATTATATAATTATCATTTAAATTATATATATATAATTTAAATATTTAAACATCTATACACAGATATGTAGATAGATACAGTAGATTTTAAATAATATTTTGTATTTTAAATCATGCATTTTGATTTTAATTCATTTTTATTTTTGTAATTAAATAGACAAGTTAATTGTTAAATATTAGACGACTTAATTAGACATTGTTACTATATTATTTTATTTAATGTAAGTAAATATAGCTTGTTAATAAAGAAATCATTGAAAAATGTCAAATTAATTATACATTTAAATGTAATGAATTAATAAAAATGAGTACTATCAATCAATTAATTGTGATTAATCACATCCAAAATAAAATATATTGCTTACATAATATATGTGTGTGTGCTGTGTATATTAATTATGTATACATAAACACACACTAGTTAATATTTTCTAATTATATACTGTATGTGTGTTTATTTATACATGCATAATAAATACGCACAGTATACACACATATTATGTAAACAAAAATATATATTTTAATCACGATTAATCGTTTGAGAGCACTAATTGTAATACATTTTAATGTAAAACTTGATGATTAATTGCTAATATTCATTCAGTTAACTTTTTCCAGTTATATTTAATGTTTATTCAGTGGTTATGAAGATACATCATACATCACTTGACCTGAAATATTAGGTGAGTGGCATCAATTACAGGACATTTTGGTTATCAGGCATTTTGAGGCCTTGCTGGTGAGTTGATCAAAAACTGTATAAATCGAAACAGTTAGACTGTCTCATTTCCTCCCATCACCTTAAGACAAGCCTTTACAAGCTACATGCACAAAGACCTTTTTACGAGCAGAAGAACAGGACTAGTTTGGAATTTCATTAAACAAGAAAGAATGAGCGCAGACGTGGTGACTTATCTGTGATCCTGTCGGGGGGAGGGATGTGTTTGACAGGGTGCGTGGTGCGTCTATTGTGGGAAGCAGCGCCGTGAGCTCTTTGATGCCTCAATGTACAAGATCTGTACGGGGGCCAATCCTATTCTCCGTCACTGCAGCACCTAAGCCAAGCTCGCCCTCCTCTCTCTTCCCACAGCCGTCTAGAACATCACATTCTCTCCCACCACACACTCCTCTCCAAAAACACACACTGCGAATGCCATTCTTGAGGTGTCCCGCTGTTATCCACAAACCCAGGAATGGAGCCATAGTTCGCCAGCACTGTAAATACTCTGTTGCTGTTGGATTCCTTTTTGATGGCATGTCAGAATTCAGCTGAGGCCATTTGTTGGATTATGTACCGGGTTGAAATATAAGATGTGTAATGAGAAACATAAGCACAGGATAAGACAAACAAAAATCAGCAGAGCAGCTTCCATCAATCACCAGGCGACTCTTTCTGTCACGTAAGTTGAGAGACACAAAATGGATCGGGAAGGAGTACGGTTTCCCTTTGTACATAGATGATTTAGACTACCGAAAGCACAGAGTGATATTAACTAGAAGAACGATTGAACTTGAGCATGGATTGCACAACAGTAGACTGAGAAAACAACATGAAATATACCCACATATTTTCCTGAAAAACAGCACCAGCTCTGCGGGTCTGTTCCAGGATTGTGTGTCATATACACCAGCTGCTGCTGTTTTTCAGTGTGTGCTGTTGTCTGTTTGGTGCGTATGAGAAAGAGAGGTCAGTCGTGGGCAATAGGCCACTGTGAAGTGATCAGTGTGTGCGTTTACGGTCAGCTTGTTTTTCCAGTAACTCTCAGTCTGAACCCCTCTGTCCCCCATTTCTGAGCAGCCAATGATGTCATGATCATCGCAATGAATCATCAGTGCGGATGCTGACTACCATAATTTGTGAATGATTGACGGTCTAATAAATATTCCATTGGCAAGGAAGCTTTCAAAAGTTTTAAATAAACAACTTAATATATCCATTCAAACTAGGGGTGTGACGAGACACTCATCCCACGAGACGAGACACTGGGTTCACGAGAACGAGACAACATTTTTAGACTTAAAAAAAAAAAAATCCTTAATGATAAAATATATTCAACAAAAACATTCCAAAAAAATGTAGGTGCATGCAGTAATAAACAACATGTGAACACTGCAAAATATTCTGCCAAACTGACAGGCAAGTAATTAACAATACATAAAAAAAATGTGAAATAGTATAAATAACATAAATATTCCTTTAAAAGCAGGGTTAGGGATTTTTTTTTTTTTTTCAAAAAAGCTTCAGAAAACAAAAAGTCGGGCTGAATACCTAAACAAACTTGCCTACAGGAAACTCTGCGCCAGCTTAAACGCCAAAGTATACTTCGGCCATCTGCATTACGTCATTTTCGTCATCAGGACGGCTCGCAGACAACCGTGTACCCTCTCCGCTTGCAGGCAATAGGTTTTGGTGCTTTTCCACTACACAGTACCAGCTCGCCTCAGCTCGACTCGGCTCTGTTTGGTTTTCCACTGTGTAAAAGTTGTACCTGTACCTCCACAATAGTACCTGGTTGTCATAG
>JAUCMS010000052.1:17445888-17471804 GCA_032357445.1 Enteromius radiatus | reverse complement strand
AGCAAAGGGTCTGAATACTTAGGACCATGTGATATTTCAGTTTTTCTTTTTTAATAAATCTGCAAAAATGTCAACAAATCTGTGTTTTTCTGTCAATATTGGGTGAAAAATGTACTTTTTTTTAATTTCAACAAATAGCTGCAATATAACAAAGAGTGAAAAATGTAAGGGTGTCTGATAATTGCATGCACAAAGGCACCAGCCAACATGTATCATTTCATATCAAAATGCAAATGAAACTACATGCATGCAATGTTGTGGTCACTTAGATTGAAGCTGCCAAAAAGGCAACTGAAGCCGCATGTGCGTGCATGTAATAAGTTATAGATGAGTCATATGTAAGTAAATGTCTCTGAAATGTTTTTTTAAAACCAGCACTGTCTTTCTCATCTAACCCCGATTCAACTAGTCAGTTCATTAGTAGAGATTATAAGAGCTACAATTTGTCAGAAAAGGTAAAGAGAGTTGAGAGAAAATGCAATGCATGTTAGATCTTCGTCATGTTCAGCAGCCAAAACAACCTAATAACCATCTGCTGTGATGACTGTTAATTAAAGGGAAAAAAAGAAAGAGGAAATCAATAACTTTAATAGCTTTAAGGATTCATTTAGATTGTAGTGTTTGATCATTTTAATTTCTGTATAATTCTACTGAAGGGGACAAGTAAATATGACCTTTATTATAATGGGTTTATGTGAAGATTGTTTATACAGTTATATCACATATATTTATATGTTTGTGTAGTTTTTTAATGCTCAGGAAACACTGCAATTACAGACTTACTCAATATAATTTCTATCACAGTTTTGGTTTCATTTTGATTATTTGTGCGGCTCTTTATTCAGGTCTATACTTAACATGATTTACACAATCCTGGATCAGCATCGCTATTAGTCCAGGAACAACATTTCTGTTAACCAGTCAAATTTTAGTCGCCTAGGTTACGGTTAAGAGTGTGGCTTGTTTGATAATAATATTGTTCCAGGACCAACCACGGATGTTGATCCAGGAACATGTTCTACTTGGCTGAATCATGGCATGCTTTGGGTTTACCATGTATTTGTGCAGATTTTCACGAGATGCGTAACGAGCCTCGACTCCCACCACATTAACTAATAATGGCTCGATCACATCGTTAATCCAAACGGATTTACCAAATGGATGGGATTTAATGAATCTGCATAGGTTGCTGATTACTTCCAAGCGGGAAATTCAGCATTGGGTCAGCACAGTAACATCTCCATAAACACACCTCACTTGCTCTTTATCACCTATTCTCCCTTTCTACTTTGAGACAAAACATCATAGATATGATTCTCTACCTTTCTTTGTGCTCTTTCATGCATGATCCTCTAGTAGTCATATCATTTCCCAGTTGGAGTCTGTATTGGTTTTCCTGTTGATTTCTTTCTACATCAAAATGCCATTTCTTTATCACAACCTACCCAGTACCCTCCGGTTTGATTTAGTGCCTGCTTCTTTATGTTTACAAAACACTTGGAAATCCCCCTCCGTAACTGTCGGGTGTCACGGTGTTTTCTCAGTGGTGAGGGTAAAAGTTTTAATCATAAGCTAATCATGTTTGCCTTCCAGCGTTTATGTATTTTTTTCAACACGGCTTTCTTAAGACTTCACCCTTACGTCACCTGCTGGTTTTTCCATGACATTTCATCAATGTTCTAGTCCACTGGAGTCTGTGAATAGCCCTACTGTGTGATACTTGAGTTTCTTTGGATGCCTGGAAGGAGTAAGACATTACTGATATGGATGAGAGATATTTTACAGTGTGAAGTAGCTGACTTCTTTCTCCACATGCAGTCATGTGTTATGATTGACAACTGGCAAGAGACAAGCACTGTATGTTAAAGAAGGAAACGGCCCACTGTTAAGCTTGGGTGGGTGTAGGAGGAGTGGGCGAGGAAAGGGGTACACCTGTTACATGTTGGCAACGTTCAGTGCCCATCCTAATCGGTGGTCTGCTCCCACATCCCCTAACGCCCACTATCTCTGCATGTGATTCAACTGAGAATGGAAACACGATGATTTATATTTGTGCTCAAAAATGTTTCACAGTAGAGCGAAATACTGTGTGGGAAAATAATTTGTATTATGTGTTGGCCACACATAGTGTAGGACAGCTAACTTATCTCTTTGGGTTTTCTTTTCATTGATAATTTATTTATTTTTTGTAAAAATACAATGCATTTGACATAGTATAGTGGAGGAGAAACTAAAGGCCCAATGAGGAGGTAGATGAGATAACTTTTATCTGTGACTTGCAATAAATAAATGAATAATAATAATCAAATAGCTATTAGGAGTGTACAATAGGTGCCTTGTTTATACTGTATGTGATATGCATATTTCTAAGGCCTGTAAATGATCAACGTGATCACAATTTAGCTAATAACATGTCTTCTACGTGCCTCCTGTGACCTGATTGATAGTTTATAGCATTTAGTTTAAGGCTAAATCTTAAAACATCCTTAAGGTTGTAATACATGTTGTGACATCTTCACAGTTTTTCACAAGAATAATTAACTAATAATCTAACGTCTTTCATATGTCAGGCTTTACAGGGCTAAGGTTGCAAACAAGATTGAAACTCTCATGGCTCACATGAACAGTACTGCTAAATTTGACATTTTATTCTATGTTAATAACGTGAAATATGTCAAAATTACCCTAGCATGCAAAACAATTATGTTTTTGCATATGTTGAGTAATTTCAGCAACATGCTCGCTGATGTGTCAGCATGATGCGTTGTCTGTTTTTTATGAGTAAACACATGTTCTCATTGAATAATTCGGTAAAACTAATTGCTAATTACTAACATTCTCATTCTCATCGATTTTGCCGCAACTTTTAGAACATGCGCTGCTGCATAGAACATACAGTAACTTAATTGCAAAGCTGAACTGTTTATACTGTAGTGTATTATATCAAACCTGAAATTTTGCAACCCTGAAATTCTTATGTAAACCAAGCATAACAACCATTAATGGTTCATCAGTTATCAAATTTAAAAACGCCACCATTCAGTTCATTATTCATAATCATTGCCATTCTTAAATATTGTTATTAACTTGGAAAATTTCAGAAAGAGCATTCCAAAGAATGTCTTAACTGTTTACTATCTGTTCTGTTGCTAGATATTCTTGGCGTGGCACAATTACCCCTATGTAACCTCATGTCTGACTTCTAACCTGTCATAAAACTATTCTTTCTTTTTTTTCATGATGCATGAGAGTGGATGAATTAGCAGACTTTAGATATGAAAACAGCCTGGGAAAACGAAGATCACTCAGTTCACACAAGAGAGGCTGTTTATGATAGGAGAATGCCAGAAAACACCACAAAGCCTAAATAAGCAAGGAAAACAAGCCCTTCTGAGGGATCACAGATGACTTGCGTTTGCTAGATGCTACATTACTTTTTTTTTTATCTGAAGAGATAAGAAATGATATACAGCAACTGGACTGAACTTAACGTCAAGTAGATATAATGCGTCAAATCATACATCACTGTAATTTAGCTATCAGTAATCTATCAGATCATTGTTTGTTTAAATCTGTTATAGAGCTGGGTACTTTTGCTTTACTGGTTATATTAGAGTAGATGTATTTGTGTGGCTGTCAGGCTTATGTCATTATACATCTAAAGGTGACACAAAAATAGAACAAATTGCAGAGAGAGATTAAAAAAAAGAAATAAAAATTTAGGCTGTTTTATCAATTTAGAGGTGGAGCTGTATAATCTTTTGAAACGAGAAAATATTTAAATTCCACAAAGAACTTGAGTATTTTTAAAGTATTATACGTAATTAGTATTTTTATGCATTTTAAAATATTTTTGTTGCATTTCTAGGAACAAAATAACAATATTACCAATAAACTAGCATGATTATAAAATGCTAAAGTTCTTCATCTGATTGTATAATCATAGTAATATAGTTATTTTCACCGGAAATGGAACAACAATGATGTGTCTAAGATAATATTTAGGGTATTTTTAACAATTCCTCATAGGGTTATGCAAGTTCTTTTTCATACTCTTATCTGTAGTTTGCAAAACCTTCCCAAAATATTTTTTGCAATGATGTAAGATATTAAATTAAGTATAGCACTGTTCCATATAAACAAGACACGGTCCACCAATTTTCCGCCTGACCTGAGCTAAAAAGAGACATGCGGTCTGTCTAATTAGTTACAATGGGGCTGTTTTTAGACAGTAATATGCAGTCATTAGGAGAACAGAGAGTAGGTGAGTTTCACCACTCGACACAGTTGGGTTGGACCAGCAGTGACTGCAGGGGCCCCTGTGGTCCTCTTCAGCGGTCGATTCCTCCGGGTGCCACATCACACAGACAGAATCAGACAGAGAATTAGGGAACGCAGAACCGCTAGCTTACGTGTGTGTAGACCAGAGGCTTCACTTTGATGTGGAAGCCATGGGGCCTAAGCTCTGAATCCCAGCGTACCTCACTCTTCCCAAACCCCCGCTGGCCTCGAAGAGCACTGGGAAAAAAGAGGAAATGTTTTGTCCTGGATAAGCAGTTTGAAACGGATAGAGCGAATTCACTTGTGTTTTGTCGCAATGGAACAGGTTTTCAGCAACATGTGGAAAGCATCTTATTCTGGGAGGAACTAGCAACCCGTTATTTCTTCGTTAGATCTGTACTTACTGAAAAACAGTGGCAGCACTTTTACTGCTTATGGCAAATGTATTTATGAACAGATCTAACAGATGTACGTGTTTGTTTTAAAGTGCAGTTTAGTTCAGTCTAAAAATAAAAAAAAAATCTCATTACTGCTTTACATTTAAATGGCTGGTTAGCATTCACTAAAGCATTCACAGTTCCTCTGAAAGTCTCACCTTCTCCACCTGTATAGATCTGCTATGGGTTATTATATATGCTACTTAGACAGTAGCAGACTTGACAACTCTCACTGTAAAAAAAAAAAAAAAAAACCGCAGCTGTGGTTGCCGGATTTCGACCGTAAAAAATATGGTAACAACATTTTAGGTTTTACGGTTTAAGTTAAATTCACAGTTAAATACTGTAATTTCATTAACTGATATAATGTTAATATGCCAACCTATTAAAGTACTAATATCTGTTTTGTAACTTTTTAAATGAAGTGAAATACAGTCATTCACACAAACATTAAACACCATGATGGTGAGACTCATTAAATTGAAATATGCTATAAACATTAATTTAACATTACATGTAATTGCAACTGATAAGAAAACAAACTTTTAAAGAAAAAACATTTGAAATGCAATGCAGGGAATTCTGGACATGTCAGTTTACGGTTTTCCCTGTAAATTTTACAGGGATTTACCATTAACCATTTAACAGTTTTCATGAGTCAGGTCTTTTCAGTGAATTATTTGAATCAGTTTGCAATTCATTCAGTCTGTATTTTTTGTAATTGCATGCTGAGTGGAACCATAGTGTTCCACAGAAGAAAGTTGTACGGGTTTGAAATGGCATGAGGGTGTGTAAATAATGACATGATTTTCCACTTTAGGTGTACCGTATTACATTGTGCTACTGTTATTGCAACGCCTTTTTCCTTGAAATTACCACAGTCTACATTTTATGTTTACAATCATTAGATTTATCAGGTGTATTTATTATTATACATCAGCATCAGGGACTCCCGCCTGCCAGTTTATTTTTTTGTTCTGCCAAAAAAATACATAAAATACAAAAATCAATATTCTCTTTTTGGTTGCAATAGATTTAACCAGATACGATTTAAAAAGTGAATGATGAAACCTGCTCCAGGCACTGTATACGAAATAATTTGATAGCGAATATTTGGTAGAGAGAGAATATGTAAACGAGAGAGAGGGAGAAGGGGGGGGATTTGGGGGGCATGAATAATGCTGTTAAATATAGGAGGCCCGGAGCCTGGAGACATAGCCTTGTCTTCTTCAGTGCAATGTCAATTTAATGGAGAGCTTTACCTTTTTACGGATGCATCAGATTACAAGGTCAAGGTGCAATCTTCCTCCCTGGCTCCACATTAGCGCCGTCTCTCAGACCTGATGGTTTTGACCTGCTGAGCTCTGGAGGATGGCCACATCCTGGCATCTGGGCTTTGGTCAGGGTCAGATGCCATTTCCGCGCTGACCGCTGTGTCTAACAAGTAACTGAGTCCCAGCAGCACCTTATCTGTGTCTCCACTAGGTTTGGCGGTAATGGTTTTTCCTCCTCTTACTGCTAAGCTTTGCGATTTCAGCCACTCATGGCTCCTTGATCCTGTTATTCTATTGAACACAAAATAGCCACGGTCTGTTCGGGAAGGATGAGACGCTCTTTGGGCGATTCTGTTGTTCATAACCATAGACTCATTTATAATGAATAAAGAAATGTGTGGGTCTGTTCACCATCTGCAGCAGACGGCAGGTTCATCCCTCTAGTTATGCAGGATTTGTTTTTCTAGTGTGATGATTTATTAAGTCTGTACTGTTATGATTGAAAAGTCTGACAAACATGGCTGATTCACATTCATGGGTCAGTTCCCCAGTGCGTGTTTAATATGCATTTAAATTAAAATGATTCCTGTTGCGTTTCCTGTGTGTGTGTGTGTGTGTGTGTGTGTGTCTGAATGAAAACTGCAAAAATATTCTTTGTTCCAACGCTACGTTTGCAGTGACTACATAACAGCCATAGAGATCAAAGGATGAGCTGGTGATAAATTTGATGTAAGGAAAAGGGAAGGAGCCACAAAAAGGACACAATGACCTTCAATAATACATTTTTCTTTCTCTATTGATATATTTCCTTATTTCTCTTTTAAGGGGAAGTTGATTTGGGACGTATCTATTTTATTTTACCTAGCAAAACTAATATTTCTATTCAGTAAGGATGTAATAAATGCACCAAAGTAACAATAAAGCCATTTATAATGTATATAGAAATGTACATAATGCACAATAAATAATAAGCAGCACAACAACTGTTTTTAACATTGATGATAATAACAAATGTTTCAACATGACCCTATTTGACCCATTTTAGTGTCTGCTAATACTAAATTGGGTTGGTTATTTATATTATTCTGAGATTTAATCCCTCTTGTGATCTCCAGTTGTCCTGTGGTTTATGTCACTGCCAGCATGACAGCCAGAGACACTTGTGTCATTGAATGATGTATGATCATCGGTAGAGGCTCTATTTCAAAATTCATTAGATCAGATGTTTAAAGTCATAACAAAGTTCCTTAGCGACAAGACAATTGGCAAAAGAACTTTTTCTGTGCATGCGTGCTTTCTTAAAAGAGGTAATGCAACTCTATCTCTTCCTTTCTTGAGGTGAAGAAGGTCAGCTGTTTCTGCATTAGCTCATCTCTTGGCCTCATGCTCAATCTGAGGATGTGATGACACCGGCGCACTTGATGCGGAACTTAGTCCCGAGCAACTACCTCTTGCCATACAAGGTTGTAAAAGCTGCCCGCTTGTGAACCGACGTTCCATTCATGCATTCAGCCAGACCTGTTTTTCCACGCTTTCCGTATTTGATCTCATTAACCGACTTTGATTTCCATCCCCAAAACTGCAGCAAGCCTCTCCAAACCTCCTCCACCACAGGAAGTCTTGCAGGGTTCTGTTAGACCGTTGGCACTTTCTGAGGGTATTAGGGGCCACTAAGGTGCTTTGGTTTAGTGCCAAGACACTGTTGCATCTGACCGACACTCCACAGGAAGAACAGAAATAGAGATAGAGGAAGAGGTGGGCTTAGAGCAAATACTGTGCAAGCCGTTGGATATGTTTGCGCATTTTCTGCTCTTTGATCGTACAATTACCTAGCTAACTATAATCGCATCTGCCAGTACCTGTGTGTGTGTGTGTGTGTGCATAAGGGGCTGCATTTGGAGGCCATTAACAAAGGCCTTGGGCAAACACACAAGAGTCTGTTCAAACACAGGGCGGAAGCTGGCCTAATGAGGATGTTTACCAATGCGGGAGAAAAAAAACGAGAGCAAATAGGGATGCGGACATGTGGCCGTCAACACCTCCCAGCTCGGTCCTGTCACCTCCGCCGCTGATGGGGCAGCACGGGCTCTCGTTTCTGCCCTCATCATCACGTTGGTTGCAGTCAGACATGCCCGCGATGACATCTCGTCCCGAGCAAGCCGCTCAGGTTTGACATCTCCGCTGGCACTAATTCCTGTGGCTCTTATTAGGATGTATTGTGAGCTCATTTTGTGCTATTGTTACAGCTCTTTTTTAGTCGTATCTGTCACCTCCCTCCCTCTTCGCTGCTCTGTGCCAGGTGCTCTTATAACCTGCGCAGACAGACAGACGGAAACCGAAAGAGAGAGAGAGAGAGGCGGATAAGATAGATAGATAAATAGAGGGAGTAAGGAGCGGAAATGTCCTAAGAGATAGCAAGGAGCTTTTCTCCTGATAATAAGGCTGGCAGCCATTGTTAGTGGTGCAAACAAATGGCGAACCTGGCTTCTGTGTCATGGTTAAATATACTTAACTCGCTACATGGCGTGAAGTGGAATAAAGCGTGACCTCGGTGCAGCTTGGGAATAAAGACAGTTGTTTCTCCTCCAGCTATTAGATCTTCACAGGTTGATCATTGTTGGATTGCTATTGGTGATTTGCTCAGTTTGCTGGAGGATGTGCACATCTGCAGCTCTGTACCTCCCTTGTGGGAGCAGATGGCATCAGGTTTGATTGTTTGGTCCGAACCCAAGTTTGATTCCATCTTTCGCTTCATGTTGTGTATTTTTTAGCTGCAAATTGTGTGCAGATTATGTGGACTAAATACCTGAATATTTGCACATAACAAAGTTTAATTTTAAATCGAAATCTCTTTAAACATTAATGCATCCTTGCTTGTATTCAATTCATTAATCATGAAACTTTTTAATGGCATTATATTTTTATGCTGGCACTAAAAATGAAAAGCATTGTTTGTTTCACTTTTATACAACTGTCCTGATCCTCAAATTTGATTGGCCGGGTGATTTACAGGTTGCAGATAGGATGTTTTTTCATTGTCTGTAGGTTACATCTTTACGCCAGTAAGTGGAGACAAGTCTTTATTAAATCATTTCCAACTGATTTTGCCCAAACCATTGAATTATTAATTAATTCAGCCATCTTCAAAACACTCATTCACTGTATTGTTATATAAAAACAATATCACATTCTTCAATTGTGCCAGAGGTTAGTGATACTTCATTTGTACTTTATACTTTCTTTCATGATATTGCTTATTTTCTCTCTTCTTTTAGTCTCTTTGGTACAAATGGCACTTGGACAAATGATGATTTGTTTTGTATGACTCTAATTAATGGACCATAACGCAGTTAGCTTCTTTATGTTGCATCAGCATATTTTAATTTTAAAGCCCTTAGAAAGCCACTCACCGTGTCTTTCTCTATCCCAGTATACCTGTCAAGTCACGGCCAGTTATATCTGATGTTTTTGGATTCAAACGCTCGGTGTCCCAGCATGTGCTGGAAATTCACACAGGCCATGTTGCACTACTTTATCTCTCTCTCTTTTCGACTGAAGTTCTCTTGCCCGTGAAACACAGAATAATGTAATTCAAACAGTTGGGTGCAGGGCGGCCCCCTCGCTGGGCCAGCCTGGGCCCAAGCAGCGCCTGCAGGATGATCACGCACCGCTGTCAGCCACAATAAAACCACCGCTTTACTTATTGAGTAGGCAACTGCATGCTGCATAGGGATCTGGAGATCATGAATGAGAAAAGATAACATGCACTGTTTTAGTTAGAGATAGGAATCAAAAGGAATTAAATGATTCCGGTTCCTTACCAGTTCCTTTAAAGTCAAGGAAATGTTTGAAAATAAAAATCCAGTTTTTTATTGCATATGTTGTGCTTAACTATCTGTTAGTTTAATGGACTAGATACGTAAGACACATACTTATTTGACCGTAAATTATATATAAATATTACATAAAAAAATATGGTAGCAAGATTTTTGTTTAATTTTGAATTTTGACAACATGAAAGTAATAAGTTGTGGTTTAGTAAATTAATCAGATTATTCAGTAACTGCTCCAATGGGTTAATAATAATTTTTGATTAATTAAAACCAACCAACATTCAGTATTCATTAAACGACACTGGTTGAGCTATTCAATATGTGTTTGAATCATTTAAATAAACTGCTTCACAAAAGTTTCTTGTTTGGGAATTAGTCTACACTGGTCAAGCTATTTGTGTTTCATTAACAAACAATAACTGCCTCATAAGAATCAATTGTTTGCGAATCAAACTGGTCGACTTGTATATTTTTGATTCACTGATCCAAACCAGCTCATAAGAGACATTTCTTAGGGAATCGGACAGTATTGACTGAGTTATATGTGGTTGATTTACTAAAATTAACCAGCTCATTAGAGCTGAATGTTACATCAGTCAAATTAAATTTGTTTGATTCACTAAAATGAATCGGCTCATAAGAGTCATTTGTTCTTAAATCAGAATACACACTGGATGAGCTATATATTTGATTGCTAATATGAACCAGCTCATAAGATCCATTTGCTAGTGAATCAGACCGCACACTGGACTAGAGCTTTACATGTTTGATTCACTAAAATGTACCGGCTCATAAGAGTCACTTGTTAGTGAATCAGACTACATACTGGTTGAGCTGGCCTATGTTTGATTGCTAATATAAACCAGCTCATAAGAGTCTTTTGTTAGTGAATCAGACTACACAGGTTGAGCTACAGTACATGTTTTTGATTCACTAGAACAAACTAGCTCAGAAGAACAGTTTGTTATTGAATCAGACAACACAGGTTGAGCGATATGTGTTTGAATCGCTAAATTAAACCAGCTCAGAGTCATTCATTTGGGAATTAGAGCACACCATGTTTCACGCTGGTTTCAGTTGATTCAGTGAACAGCAGAGCGGTAAACACTATTAGTGTTTTGGTTATTTTTATTATCAACTATTGACTGTCGATTCCAGTATTCGTTTTTCTTTTCTTTTTTTTTTTTTTTTTAAAGAAACCGATTCTCGTCATACTTTCAGCACACATTTTCCCCCAGCACACATTCCTTGCAAATTTCAAACAGGAGTGCATGGGTGGATGCTGCTGGGGGTCTTGTGATTAAACCCAAAAACCCCAACCGAGACACACATTAAACCTACATGCACGTAAATGCAAACACGCATTCACACTTTCGCAAACACCTACTTGTTTACACAGGGGTGCCAGTGCCTCATGTGGCTTTGCCAACAGCCTGAAGATCAAGAGAAATTGATGGTATCATTTGATTGCGTCAGTGATGTTTTGTTGCTTTCGTGACCTACGGCTGTAAATTCTCCTGGAAGTTTATTTAGAAAGGGACTGTCCCTCATTTTAACTGTACACTATTCATTTACACTGTCTGCTCTAGGGGAAAGAACCTAATTATTTCCCTATAAACGGCCCTGTAAACAGGAGGGGGATGAACCCTGTCATTTCCTTGTGCCAAATGCAGATAAGTATTTATGTTTGAGTGTAGGATTTCGGCTATACAGATGCGTGAACGACGCTTTAGTTAGTCTGCAGTGAGTCTGGCTGGAGAAGGAAACAGCAGACGCCGTGCGTAGGAGTGATGAGACAGTGGAAGCCCTGGCACAGAGACCCTGTCTTATACGCTCTTCTTACTTTATTTCCCTATTTCCTCCTTCTCTTCCTCTGTGAGTGGGCTCACAGGGAGCCGGGCTCAGTGTTATGGATTTGAGCTGTCTTCTTTGTGTCTGCCCCCTCTTTCTCTCTATCATTCGATGTGTTTCTCTCTCTGGGCTGGACGCTGTCCCGGAGGAATTTGGCTACACAGATGTGGAGTGTCTGTTGAAGAGGAGGGATGTGCTCGTCTCAAATCCTGCGGCGAAAACACATCATTTCCCTATACATGGCAATTAGACGTGCTACACATTACAGACCTTCTATCAGACACTAAATGTGTGAGCTTTGGATCTGTTGCTGCTTTGTTTTTTGCCAGAATTAGGGCTTCAATTAATGATTAATTTGGTAACTGATAATCCTGTAATACATACCTATGCATAAAAAGTACATGTATTGTTTATGTATATATTTCATTTTTTGGCATTTTAAAATTTCCTGTTTGAACACGGTTGGTTAGAATATAGTCATTTAGGCTTATCACTGTAACGATGGGTTACCTGGGGCTGACCTTGGCTAACCTTATCAAAGTAAATTGCAGAAGCCAAAAGTACAGCCGTGACCCAGATTTCCATAATGCACTCTATTGTGCAGTTATCTTTTTTTCTCTCCCTCTCTGATATTGCTGTTTAGGTCAACAATGTTCATGTTGCCCCACATTAGAGATATAAGCTAAAAACAGATATAAAAGAAATCAGCTGCCTGTTTCAGCAGTTAGTTTTTTACTACGAAATGCTGCAAATGACCAATCAGAATCAAATTTAATGAACTTTTGCGTCTAGTTATTCCATTTATTGTCTATGTTTTTCCTATTACAGTGAAACAATGGAGAATGTGACTTCTAATTAAGTATGTTTGCTCTGTGTTTCAGGATGCCTTCGTGGAGATGTACGCTCAGCAGAGAGACTCTATGTTCCATCCATTGTCGTATCTAATGAAAGTGCTTGGATTGGCAGCACTAGGCTTGGCAGGAGTGACCATCGGAGCATTTTTTGCTCAGAAGTGATGGCTCTATGGGTCTCTTCACCAAACTACCCCACTTTCTCTGCCTGTCTGTTCTCTTCAGCTTATCAAAGCATCTTTCAGCGTCGCACTGCCCCGCTAAGCCCAGCACCAGTGCCCTTCAAAGGCCGCTGCTGATTCGACGGCCCTCCAGCCATGGGAGCTGCGGCGCTCACGCTCCTTCACCCACTATGGAGTGAAGAAAACGCAAAGAAAAAGAATACAGAATGAGGACTCGCAGGAACGCTCTCACACTTTGACTATGATGCTCGTCACTGCCATGTACAGTTGCACTCGCACGGAGATCGACACACAAAACACGTGCACACACGAACACTTGCTCACATGCTCACATACTTCACATGGACGCAAAAATACAAAAAAGAACGTTTTATCTTTAAAGTTTGTTTCTTATGTACGGAACGAGTACAGAAAGATTTTTAAACTTAAGATTGTGCTTTTTTTTTGACATTTTGATATCAGGTTTTTTGGCATTTTGTAGCATGAATCGAAAAAAAAAAAGAAAAAAAAAGAGGAAAATAAGAAAGTTTGCCGGCGTGAATGTAAATAACTTCTCCACTATCTGCATGTGTGGAGAAAGAGACTCTTTTAGCTACTTTTTTATTGCATGATGGCATTTTGAACTTGACCACTCACCCCTTCTGTGTTGATTCGGGGTGTTTTTATTTTTTGTTTATTTCTGTCTTTTACTCCATTGGACGGACCTCTTGAGACCTCCCATCAAACCAACAGATGTTGAGCATTCCTCATTAAAAAGTTCCTCTTTGATTTGCTCTGTCTTACTGTTTGGTGAGCACAAAGAACGTGCCGACAACCAAACCAAAGCGGGTAATCGGGTCACAGAGTATCTGACCCAAATCGCCCCTCATGAATGTAAAGACATTTGGAAGTTTGGCTTCTAAAAGGTTTCCCATTGTATATTTTGTTATACATTTGCATTTTTTTGTATATAATTTTCATTTCGCAAAATGCGGTAAAAGAACAATTTTGATGGTATTGTGTATGTATAATGTCCGTGTACATGTAGTGTGAGTGTGTGTACAACTGTAAATAGATAGTGTTGAGAGAGAGCTGGATTTGGCTGTGCTCTGGTTGCGAACGCGGGCAGCCCGCCACTTCTGTCCAGCCCCAGCCAGGTGTGTGAGTGTACATGCGACTTAAGATGAAACAGGCAAGTGGCAGCTGGGAACAGAAGTTCATTCAGGCTGGCATGTTAGGCATGCAGGCCAGCGGGGCTTTGAAAAGACTTGTACACAATGGACTATGTAATACACGACCCAGGTGTATCACTTTTCCCTCCTCGCCCGTCCCAATGTTATCTTTTTGGCATGGTAGATTACAGATGCCTTGTGAGCTATAGATTTTTGGATGCCCCCACAACCAAAGAAATCCAATCCGTCTGCTGTATCTTCGGCCCCAGAGAGAGTCTCATCTAGTGCTATCCTTCAACTTCCATGTTATGTTCCTCTGGGAGAGTAGATTTCTCATTCACAGGAAGATACAGAGACACCAGCTTGTCCTAATGTCTTTTTTTCCCCCTCAGATGTTCATTAATGTCGCTGATATAGATTTAGCACCCTGCATTTCCATGTCCCACTGAGACCAAACTAAGACTATGGCCAACAATATCTTCTTCGTTTAGTAAATTTTGTTTCAAAGTTTGTAATATATGAGCCATATGCTGAAATTTTGAGAAAATAGAAACGTGCTAAGAATTGATTCAGTTCATGAGTGTGAACTGAATTAGAATTTTCTGTCCCAGCAAACATTTTCTTATTAAAATACTAGAATTTCTTTGTTTAATTTCAGTTTATTTTAATTCTGTTTTGTTGATTTGTTAAATTTAAAAACTAAATTCATTTTTAAATGACGCACAATAGTGTCTACAGATTTCAGTGAAAGTGGAAAGCATGTTTAATGTGGCATGAATGAAAAAGAGTCTGTGAAGGATGGAAGAAAATGTTTTAATTTACTCAACAACAACAACGTACAAGAGTACTACATAAACTGTACTTCTTTCCCTCACAGTCTCATTTTCATTCAAGTCAATACTCTAACTAAGGATCCATGTCAGGATCGACTTTATCTAGTCTATCAACACAGCTCTCTCGAGTGTGTAGCGGTACAGATTAAACATTCACTATCTAATAGTGTACTATATTGCTGCACCCTTTATCGGGTGGTGCAGGACTGTATCAGAATATGTTAAAGCGAGTTCTGAGGACTCACACTGTAAGATCATCTTACTTTAGCTGCTAAAGATCTAGCAATGTAAGACGACAGGGTGTTAAGTTGAGCTTCTCCCTGTTGCTGCACCATATGAAGCTGCTCGTGGATGAACCAGCGTATAACTGCCACTGCTGGAGCGGAACTAGTCCATCCACTCCTTAGGTCTCGCTTTTCCTCTGGTTAGGAGAAGCTGAGAAGTCTATTGCAATCAGACTCTAGATGCACCTACTTGAGTCAAAGAGGCCTTATGCATTCGACTAAATAGTATCAATCTGTGATTTCTATTCATAAGCGATGTCAAATTCTTCTGCACCTTTTAAAAAGCAATGCCTCTTCAACAAGTGTAATTGAGCAGTTTGTCAGGGAAATTTTTTGTTTGACAAATAGAGACTAAGAAAGTAGAAGGTGAAGGATGCAGGAAATTAACCGTCTAGTAGTCGGAAATGTGTATGAGTCATAAGTTTCTTATGTAGCGGTGTGCGCATACATAAAAATCTTTTGCATTGTGAAGGGCTATTCACACCGAATGCGTTTGTGCGTTAAGAAAATGGAAAATAAGAGACCGAATACAACAGTTTACATAGTAAACAATCGAAAAAAATGTGTTTTGTGTGAATGGCCCTTACCTTGTAAATGTGTCCTAACCATGATAAAAAAATCCCACTCCATTAAAGCTGAAGTGTGTCATTTGCTAGACTGAGCTGACTGTTTTTAAACAGGTTTCCCCAACACTCCGCCTGGAGACTAATCGATAGCCCCGCCCCCAAACACACCCTATTGGCTGAACCAGAGTTGCTGTTGTTGGGCAGATCTAGATGTTCAAACAAACCGATCAATGTTTTGAAAACACCACAGAGCTGCAGTGTTTCACTTTTTTTTAGAGAACTCAATGTAAGATTATCCAACTAATAATTGTTTTAACATTAAAAAGTGACACATTTCAGCTTTAAACATGACATGTTCTGACCGGATCTGTCATTACACAGATTTTTAGTTATTGAAATTATGCTGGAAATGTCATGTCTGGTTAGGACATGGTGTGAGAGAAGCCAGGGAAATTACAGTGGGTGAAACTATAGGTTTAACTCCAGTGTCAATATTAAATTTAATTTAAAATGATCTGTAACTTTTTCAGATATAAATGATCTTCTTTGCAGGAAAATATTCTGAATGTAAAAATAGTATCATCTCTGATCAGCTTAAAGCGCTCTCTTTCAGTCAGCTGCGTTTCTTGTACTTCTGTAAAAATGAAAATCTCCCTGTCAGTTCATTCATTTCATCATACTTATGGAAAGAGGATGGGCCTTTGTTTCAGCTCACGTTCTGTCTGATAAATATGGAAGTGAGATTTAAACTGCAACTCGAGGGGTTTTCCCTTCTTCCATCTGGAATGGTGGTGTTCCGGTGATCTGTTAAGAGTAACATTGCAGGTACCGTCTCCATGGTGGCAATGGTTTGGTGTTTAACCGTGTTATTTACATTTTGCATGAGTGCATTCTTTTATCTCCAGCTATACAGCTTCATTTCGCTCGAGTTTCAGTGCGATTTTCACATTGTGTTCAATATAAATGACTCATTTTGCTGTCTATTCTGAAATAAACCCCCACGCCCCATCACTTCAAATGGAAAAGATTATCAAAATGTTTTTTTTTTCCTTCGGCAGCTACTATAATGCATTCATTTTACAATACTACTTTCCTTTGAGGAAAAAGAAATCGATTTTCTGCTCTGATTTCTTTGCTTTCTTTCTTTTTAATGACTTTGCTGCCATACCTTCCCTCATATATCACATAACCATTAAAATGTAGCAAAATATCCAGAGGATTTTAATATAGAGACAGGAGTTTATATTTGATTTCCAAATTCTCATTTTTCCACCATTATCCTGTTTGTCTTTCTGTGTTGTACATACTGTCTCGTAAGCCCTCAGCATGTAGCATTCAAAAGCAATTGTTCATGATTTTTCCTTTTTTTTTGTTTGTTTGTTTAATTTATCCACATAGCACTTGTGAGTTTTAAATGTGTCAGTATCATTTTGTGTACATATCCATGTCATAAGCTAACAGTTATGTGTCCTAATTAAATAAACCTTGCTGTCACGGTTTGCATCACTGAGTCGGAAACTCCAATATGCTGCTACGGATTCTGTCACGTTCTGCTGTACTCCAAATTGAAGGCAGCTAGGGAATCGCTTTAACAGGCCAGCTGTATATCAGGAGCGTTTAAAGCAAAAATAGAGGAAGGTTGGCAACGGTGTCTCACGGGAGATGAGGATTTAACCAATCAACATGGGCCATCCTTCTGTTTAACCTGGGGGTCTTTCTTGAGACACTGTTTTACATCTGCTCAGCATAAAGGAATACCCACGTATAACATTTACAACAGTCATTTGCAGATTGCACCATCCTGTACTAAAACATACTATGGTGGTATCAGGTGGTTATGGGCATAAATTTTCTGCAATAGTTTTGGGGGAAAATCTGTGGACTAGCATGGAATAATATGCAGTGTCCATAGAACTGTAGTGCACAATTAAATTAGACAAGAAAAACAAAAAATTACATGCCAGTGCCCTGAGATGAATTTTTAATAATATGAAAATTTTTTAGTAATAGTCAAATTAGCTATTTTGGTGCCCACATTGATAAAAACACTGATTTTACAATTGATCTGCCTCTTTAAATGAACTTATAAACATATAACTGATGCAGAGTCGTATTAGCAGTATTTTTTAGAGAATTTAAAATGACGGCACAATTGGTTTAGTATGAAAACTAAACCAAGTTTTAGAGGGTCAAGAACTTGTGTAGAACAGTTGCCCATTAAATAATAATTTTAATAACTGAGTCTGATCTTTTTAGAAAATCGAACACACAGCATGACCAAAGTAGTCCAGTTCAATAAAACTGACTCTTACAAGTCTGATCTTTTAACTGAATTAAACATTCGGTACAAGCAGTGAAGCCTGAATAACAAAAAAAAAAAAAAAAAAAGAAAGAAAGAAAGAAAAGAAATTCTCATATGAGTCAAATCTAATGTTCTCATAAGTTTTGTGACACTCTCCACAATGGTTAGCCTGGCTTCCGCGACTATAAAGCTCATAAGAGCTTAGTCTGGCCAAGCTGCCTTACTACCTGCCTTCTGGGAGGCGGGCTTAACCTGCGTCCATTAAATCTACAACCAATCAGAACACTCATTCTGATGACGTATGCGTAGCGACGGAATCTGAAGACACCGTAAACGATTGTAGCTAGCTTCATTAAAGCAGTAGGAAAATGTCTTTACTTACTTTAATTACTTCTGCTCCGTTTTCAAAGAAAACCTGTCATAAAAATTTCTCAAAACAGCTGCAACAGCAGAGTCGAACGATTGTTGTCGAACAAAAGTCATTATTTCTTTGTTCACAAAAAGTATTCTCGTTGCGTCGTAAAATGACATTTGATGGACTATTTTACTGACGTCCTTACTATGTTTCTTACTACAGTATACACAAAGAAAACAAAAATAATCAGCCCAGTCTCAGGGCAATTCATACATATTTTACAAAGTGGCAAATTCGTACAGATTCATACAATATTTGCTAAATCGCACGTATTTTACGAGTTGCTAATTTGTATGAATGACCTACACCTAACCCCGACCCTAAACCTACCCGTCACTGGGGTTTAGACGAAACATACTAAATCGTACGAGTAAGGTCGTATAAATTTGTACGGATTAGCACGAATTTGCCACCTCGTCCGAATCCGTATGGTTTGGTCGTGAGACTGTGTTGAAATAACTTAATCGCGCAACTATTCTTCTTCTAGTATACCAGCACATACACATGCTTTCCTATAAACAACACTTTTTATGTGCGCACTTTCCAAATGGTTGAGTAAATCATGTTATTTTTGCGCAAAAAAGTATTCTCGTAGCGGCGCAAAACTGAAGTTGAGCTACTGATGTCACGTGGACTGTTTCACAGACGTATTTACTACGGTTCTGGATCTGGGAACGTTTCAGTTGTGTTGCTGTCTATGGAGGGTTTCTTCATTTGCGTTCCGAAGATGAAAAAAACTTTTGGAACGACATGAGGGTGAGTAATTAATGACAGAATTTAAATTTTGAGATGAACTCTTTAAGTAGAATTCCAGTTGGAAAGACTAAAATCGCTACATCTGTGTCAATATTTAGTTCCAATAAAATGAGCTGAAATCACATAGAAGACTAAATGCACAAGCACATTCTTAGTGGCTCTTTTAAAGCGGGACCTCTAATCTTACTGCCATATTGGAGTGCCTTTAATTTCCTCCCTACAGTTTTCTTTACAGGAGGTCTGTTTTCCTCTACCACGTGTTTTTTGGAACCTAGATGTTCTGAACCATCCGTCAGGTCTTGAACCTCAAACGCAAGGACACACGTGCAAACTCTAAAACAGTAGCAACAACGCCATATGATTCTCAAGGGCTTCCTGTGCTAAAGATGCCTGAGAAAAAGAACACACACCAAGAATGAGAAAAGCAAGTAAAGCTGTATGGATCCGTCAGCCACAAGAGGCCACCATTGATGTGCGGTTCAAACGTTAACCTCCACTTCTGGCCAGGGGGATTGGATTGATGAGGAAATCCTTGATGACAATGATGATGCAGATGATGAATGTTATGACTCCACTACCGACAATGATGATGAGCAGCGTTGAGTTATATTCTGGGACTTATTTTGTGTGTGTTGTGTGCTGTGGGGTGTAAACATAACGCCGTTTCCTTTGAGATTCCGCTCATGTGATATTAGATTAACCTCCTACAGCATCCAAAACCCCCACAGCTACATCTCCAGCACCTCCACCCGCACAAAACTAAGAGGCAGCAGAGAGAAAGAGAGTCGAGCCTCCGCGGGCCTCACCCGGGGGAAGAGGAAGGTTAAATTAACTTGAGCCCAGAGTTCTTTGTGCATAAAATACTCTCTCAGCAGATGAAATATTTCACATACGTGGAAGAAGGAGAATTTTAAATGATATCTGTTTTAGAGCTCGTACATTTTTAGAGTTCTCATAATTGCTGGCGATTGAGGATGTTCTGGTAACTTCTGGGGGATATGAACCTGATGATGATGGCAAAATTTACTCCAACTTCAGATTTCTAAGCGCAAAACGGAAGAAAGTATGCATGCGTGATAACGTGCCAGATCAAAGCAGTCGCTTTGCGTCCGAGGGGATGCATATTAACATCTAAGACTGAAGTAAAGCAACTAAATCTTTGATATTGATACCTTTGTAAGTGCACAACAATGGTTGCATATAGATTTATCTGTTTTTGTTTTCAGTAGGAGATGCCACTTTATGTGAGATAAGGCAACCGAAGAAAAAATACATTAGAAAAACTGAAAATTATCAGTTATGCTTACAGACATTTCCTTTAACCCTGAAACATGCAATGCATAATTCAAAATACAGCTAAAACAAATATAGTTTTATACATACAATATATATATATAGACAGAGACATTTGTATACACTTTTATACAAAAGATGCAACTCGACTGGTCTGATCAAATGTATAAATGTAAGAGAGATGAGAGATTTCTGCCACTTATTTTATTTTCATAGATTTTGAGGCAGTTTGAATTGCTTTGATTGTTGTCAAGAATTTAATTTCACCTAACAGACATACTGTATCGCCTTATTTAGCCTAAACCAACATTCAGTGAAATTTGGGGGATTTTTGTGAATTATGTATAACTCCAATCCTCTGCCATCCTCTTTTAGGCTGGTCGGGCTTTTCTCATTTCTGCGATCCCTGACACACATCACTCACCTCTTTCTATCCTCCACTGGCTCTGCCATTCTGAGCTTTGGACTGAAACTCTTGACATGAAAGTGTAGTCTCTCAAACAGAATTTTTATACGCACAACACACATCTCATACGGCTCTTATTTGGAACCAGACTGGATGGTAATCAGTCCTCTTTACCAAGCAGCCATATAGCCTAGCCAGCCAATTAGTAAGTATTTTTCTTTATTCCTTTGGGTGTTTATTTCTGCATGTTTTTAATATGTATATGCTGTCCAGGGGGCGAGCCGGGAGATCGGCGGACTCCGAGCCCTAATAGTTTAAACCCTTGCAGAGGCTAAGCTCGGCGTCCGGCTCGAACCCAGCGTTCCCCGGGTAGGAAGGCGTGGAACGAAGGAGGGATGCGTAACGAGATAAGGAAGGGAAGAAAACAGGCTTATTTAAGAAGGAGGTTTATAAATTTGATTAGACAGAAGGAAATGGATTAATTGAGGAACGCAGTGCCAGCTGTGACTAATCATTCGTGCACACTCCTATTGAAATTTGTTTATCAACATCACTTAAAAACGACGGAAACTATATCTGGAAAAATAATACTTAAAGACATTTTTACCTGTGAAATTTCGTTAAATTGACTGCGCCGTAAATGTGTTTTCATTTCACAAATTTATGACATTTAAGTGCCAGCATACCTATGTTACATTTTAGCTCTTTTTGTGCACTGGGTTAGCTGGAGATGGGGGTTAGCCACAACTGAAGACAAAGATGCACACTCTTGGTGTTACATTGAAAATAACTGCTCTGACTAATGAGTTTGTGTGTGTGTGTGTGTGTGTGTGTGTGTGTAGAGAGAGAACGGTAGCTGTGGGCCTCTTTCTGCCACTCTGACACAATGAGCACAAGCCTGGCCGGCTGTTAGTTTTACTAGGTCACCAACAGACACATTTATCCTTGAAGTGAGACGGGAGGGCAAAAACAATAGCGATCGTGTCAGCGCAGAGCTGAGAGCGGGACAGAAACGCGCGGTGTTTGACCAGAGACCCAGACGTGGCGGAAGTGTCGTGGGAATCTGCTGTCGGAAAGCGCGCCTCACAAATGTTTACAAAGGCTTTCGGTGCACTTCCACAAACCTGCTGCCACAGCAAAAACCGCCCTGGCTGAAGGATTTGTTCATATTTGAAACTTTGAATGAATGGTGTTGCTAATCAAACACACTTAAGAGAAGTGAAGAGACTCTCCATTGAGACAGAATTAAACGTAGGCTATTTAAATCGGTCACCGACCCTGTAAATTAATAGATTACTTTCTTACCATTTTTTGCTATTACCTACACAAAACCTTAAGTGACATAACTGGCATTTAGCACTTGGAATGCAGCTGTCTGTGACCAAATTTTATTAAAAAGGTATATGTAGGCTATTTATTATACATTACCAATTGTTAGATTTTTTTTTTAGCCTAACTAAAAAGAAAATCAAAAGAGAAATTTTACATGTTTATATGTGGATATGGGAGCATATTAATATTATTGGTATATCCATTCAAATAATAAACACTGTACTTTGCATTTTAAATGGACGTTTGTGTAAAAAAAAAAAAAGTACAAAGCAGTATTACATAGTATAATGTACATTTTGGCTATTTTTTTAATGCATACTCTGCTCTGGAAACATTATGTTCTGCAAACGTTTGTTGTATGTTATTTCCAGGATAGCCAAGACAGGTTTTTAGTATTCTGCGAACAGACTTTTCTCCGTTTCTAAATTAAACAAATGATTTTGTGATTGTAACATTATGTACATGTGTAATGCACATGAATTCTGATGCTATTTAAAGGATAATATAAAATGTATAACATGGTTTTATACAACCTATTATTTTTTTTAACAAGAATTCAAATTTCAATAAAGAATATAATTCTTATTTTTGAACGTTCACCTACTGCCCTCTAGTGGACAGTCATTAACACATATTTTAACATTTTGGTGAGGAAAATAAATTGAAGACAACAATGTCTATTTAGAATTTATTTTCTATAGCTTTATAAAACATGCAAACTTCATTTTCTTATGCGATTATATTATAAATTTGCACTTAAATAGCATAACACCACAATCAAGGATTATTTCTTTGTTTCCTAACTCCTAACAACAATAAAACAAAGAAATAGCAGCATTTTTATGTGTACCTTTATTGGTTACATATTTACATCAAAAAAAATAAATAAATAAAAATTAAAAAGCTGTACTGCATTAACAACAAAAATGCAAGCTTGTGTTTATGACATAACGATTATATGACAGAAGAAAAGACAGCGTATAATAAAATGCCTGAAACAATGCTCTAGCAATATACAGAAGCTGTCTGAACCTGGTCTACATGTAACGTATTTATCTTTGGAGTGGCATGGACATGTGACAGCACATCAGTCTAGCTTCATCCATCATGTTCAGACAGCCAGTACTGGAGGTCCAAGGCATTGGTAGTGAGCCGTGTAAAGATGAAGAATCAGGCAGAGCTGATTAACATTCAGGTGTTGGTCTTCTCTTGCATATTTAGCACTGCAGCTCAGAAAGAGATTTAGCAATGACCCCGTCAAGGACACGAGCGTGAATGTGTGTTTGCGTGGGTGAATGAACACACGCACAAGCATTTTGGGGATGGTGATTGAGATTCCTGCTTTAAGATTTCCTCTTGGATGCATTTTGCAAGATTCAGACCTATGATCTATTCTCTCAGGAAAAACAAAAATAAATAAAAAACAGGAATTGTTTTGGTGTCAATAGTGGAAAAAAATTATGTCTCTTGACAAACAGAATAGGTTAACTTACAGCAATTTATTTAAAGTGTCTGAATATGGACTATATGTCTCATTGTCATCTGCTGAATTTCTGAAGGTTATTTATGTAAATCCTGGATTTTCTTAAAGATATGAAATGTTCATGATGTTTACAGGTACCTGTCTGAGAAATCATGCATCGGTCTGTCAGCTCATTCTCACTGGCACGAGGAAACTGGCTTTGTGTCTTGATCTTTGAATTAAGAAGATGACTTGAAGGCTTGAAAATCACAATATTAAAAATGTTTTATATTTTCTTAGTTTTATAGCACACTACACATACATATCTACTATACACTACCAGTGGAAGTTTGTAAATATGTTATTTTTAAAATGTTTGTTAACATTAGTTAATGAATTAACATGAACTAACAATGAACAAATGCATTTTCATTAACAAAGAAAAAAAAATAGCGTAATATATGCATTGTTTGTTCATGTTATTCAATATATTAACTAATGTTAACTAATGACATGTTATTGTAAAGTGTTTTAAAAATTTTAAATTTGGCTTCAAATACCTGAAAGGTGCTCTTTCATTTTTCATGGCCCTTATCCTCCCGCTCATAGCTGCGATATCTGCAATGTTTTTCATTCCAGAGCTCAAACTGGTGACTGTCCTGGATGTTGTCTTGGCTCCACGAGCCGCGGGATCATTGGCAGGGGCTGCTGGAACATTTTGGGGGACGTCTGGATGTTCCTCAGCTTTGTTGCTCATTTGCACATCCAGGCTTGTCAGCACTGATGGATGTAGATGTGAGGAGAGCCGCAAGGAGTTCCAGCACCCTTTGTTGTTTGGCACGTTCCAGTTGTGCCTGACGGTCCACAGCCTGACAAACAGAGCAAACAATTGAAAATTACACCACAATCGAGGCATAGTTGTAATTTGTCTACAAATTTCACCAAATAAATATTTTAATTATTTGTTTACGCCATTATTTGTGAATATGATCAAAATTTAATAATTTATATTTTTATAATGGATGTTTATATTTGAGTTTGAAAGTCTGGGTCTAAGGTAACACAATAAGATCTATACATACTGGATATTCAAAGGGCTTGAAATTTAAAAAGAAAATTAAACGTGACCTTAAAAAAAATAAATAAAATGAAATAATGATGAAATAATAAATAAATATTATACGTAAAGAATAAAAATAATAATAAGTGCACATAAAAGTACTACAGACTCCACCTAAACATGTCCAGAATATTTAATAATGATACTATTACTAATAATTATTACAAAAACAAACCTAAACTGTCTCTGAAGTTTGGAAGTTCACAATAACCTTTAATTAAATAAATCTGAGCAATGTTCAAATCAAGCAATGACACCACCATCCTTTTCATCCAATCAACAAAATAGGGGTGTGCGATTTTGACAAAAAATTATATCTGAATATTTTCTGTGGTTTTATCAATAACGATAATTAGATTATATTTATTCTGTTTTGTAATGCACTTCAATACGGAGGTGCAGATAACTGTCACTTGCAATGAGTACTATAGGCCTAAATATCAGAAAATGCTACTGTATGTGCACTTGGCATAAATAGCTGCTGCCAAAAAATAATGATCCCAAAACTTATTATCCATTTGGAATTGTTAGATATGAAAATTACATAGCAATAACTTATTGACCTTTGACGCCGTGAAGGCGGATAGTGTGTGCCGTTATGATTTTTTATGTGTGATATGAAGAAATAATGTCAAAAACCAATTTAAAGTATTCTACATTGATTCTCAATTATTGAAATGACTAGACTATTCATTATGTTTCATGTTTTATACCTGATTGTTATATTCTACAGCAAATATTAGTGTTGCATTGTTGTTGATACCTGATTAATTAATAATAAAACACACACACACACACACACACACACACTATTCCTAAAGCCATGACAAGAGGTATGTGTTGAAAATGACCAACCAAGAGACCTGACATTTGATCCCTGCCTCCAGAGTCTCAAAAGTGTACTTGATGAGCGAGCTGGGATAGAGCGCAGAGGGGCGAGCGAGCGCATTTTTGCACGCGCATAGTGTTCTGTGCTCTCGCGGTGCAGAAATGCTCCCTCAGGAGAATAGCTTTCCGCGCGCAAATGCACGTCTTGTTTTTATGTGCGCTAGATTTGAAACTTTTTAAACGCCTAGTCACAGATATGATAGATAATAGTAAACCGCCTTGGGGCGCAGATTGTCAGTACGCCCCCCACGTGTCATGAAAAAATAGGTGCGTTCGAGCTAATGCGGCGCTGCGCAGACCGATTGGCGAGATTAGTCGGACGCGTTGGGGATCTCGTTGCTTCCTCAAACATGGCAGATCACGTGGCGTTTGCCTACTTTATTGCAGATGAACTGGAAG
>JAUCMS010000052.1:17429221-17440345 GCA_032357445.1 Enteromius radiatus | reverse complement strand
GCTTATCCCAGAATTTCCGGCTACTATTCTATTCTATTCTTGCTAAGCATTTGCCAGCTTTTCTGGATGAGGTCTGTCGTATTCTATTCTATTCTATTCTGTTTTGTTGTATTCTATTCTTGAGCTTATCCCAGAATTTCCGGCTACTATTCTATTCTATTCTTGCTAAGCATTTGCCAGCTTTTCTGGATGAGGTCTGTTGTATTCTATTCTATTCTATTGTATTCTGTTTTGTTGTATTCTATTCTTGAGCTTATCCCAGCATTTCTGGCTTCTATTCTATTCTATTCTATTCTTGCTAAGCATTTGCCAGCTTTTCTGGATGAGGTCTGTTGTATTCTATTCTATTCTGTTTTGTTGTATTCTATTCTTGAGCTTATCCCAGAATTTCCGGCTTCTATTCTATTCTATTCTATTCTATTCTATTCTATTCTTGCTAAGTATTTGCCAGCTTTTCGGGATGAGGTCTGTTGTATTCTATTCTATTCTATTTTGTTGTATTCTATTCTTGAGCTTATCCCAGCATTTTAGGCTACAGTTCTATTCTATTCTATTCTATTCTATTCTATTCTATTCTATTCTATTCTATTCTATTCTACTATTGTGAAGCTGGAGCCTATCCCATCATCTTGGGCTGATTATATTATATTATATTATATCATTTTATCAATTTAATTGGCAAAGAATGTAAGCTACAAAATATAATGTATAGTATATGTTTTTCCAGTGTGTTTTTTAATGTGATCCTTTTATTTGTAGAACTTCTTGGTAATGTTGACCAGCATTTTAATGTATAGTTTAATTAAACACTTGGATAAAGATCAGATGCAAGCAGACTGTCCAAAACAGAAATATATGCACTGACTGTATATCGTATGTTTTTAAAACATTTAGAGAGACCAATTAAGATGTTTATTCACTATTTCCCTTTTAAAACTATTACCCTAACACATGGTGAGCGCATCTCTGTCCCTGCTAATGCACAATAAGTCTTTGTTTCCATTTTTATTTAGCCTGTAGGCTGTAATAGATGAGAAAGGAACGATGAGGGAATCCCAATGCACACATGACTGCTGTTATTTAAGCTTGGTAAGATATGAGCCTGTAGCAACCAAGATTATTTTTAAAATGAAGAGGGAAAACAAACAGTTAGTTTGAAAACAAAGAAAGAAAACGGGGTAATGAATATAAATATAGCATATTAAGAAATGGCATAATGACTACATTAGATGTAAATTTGTTTGCTTCTTCATCGTAACAGATGAACAGATTCAGATTGAAGAAATTTCGCATTGCATCACTTGCTCACCAAAGGATCCTCTAAAGTGAATGGGTGCCATCACAATGAAGGTCCTAACAGCTAATGAAAAAGTAAAAGACACGACCCCTGTCCGTGAATTAATGTCTTGTGAAGTGAAAATCTCAGTGTTTGTAAGAAACAAATCCATCATAAGGACTTTTAACTGCTTTACTTTAGAGCTTTTTGGACTGTTTTCGCTGGTAGATATTCTATATTTCTCTCCTGATTCAGACGAGGACATTTTCACTGGAGAAAGTGATATAAGCAACATTTTCTCTTCACAAGACGTTAATTGATGGATTGGAGTTGTGTCAGTTAATTGTGAATTGCTACAGTATGTTTTTATCATACTCATTCTGATTCACTTCATAAGATCTATTACTGAGGAAGTTTTCTTACAGTAAATCTAACAGTTAAGCGAAGTGACTTGTGGCCAGGTATGGTGACCCAATTTGAATTTGTGCTCTGCATTTAACCCATCCAACGTGCACACACACAGCAGTGAGAAGTGATCGCACACGCACAAACACACACACACACACACACACACACAAGTGTTATGTACATAAATAATTAAAATGTAGATTTATGCATTTTATTAGACACTAATAAATTAATAAGGTAATGAGATTACCCTATATACTGTGCATGTATGTACGAAAGCCTATCAGTGAGCTATCACTTAAGATGAATGAGCCGCGCTCTGCATGGTGCTGCATTTCAGACTAAAAGAGACGGAATCGAGCGCTGACTCTCCGGAAAGTCTGCATCTTTACCTTGATGATCAATGAAGTGGCTGCCATAATTCAGGAATAGCATATCACCTAAGGCCTTCCTGCTGTTCCAGCCTGATCCTTCATGCTTTAAATATACCTTCTCTCCATTCCCACCTGCTGCTATCTCTTGCTCCCTCCTTGCTTTCTTCTACAAGGACAGATAGGACTCGTCTTGTTCTTCCTGATATGGCAATGACATTTTTCCTTTCATACAAAGTTTAATATACAGTTTCACCTCAAACCAAACACAAAATCCTCAAAATAGCATAGTCTCAATGAGGAATATTACTTATGGAAGTTATGGATGAATTATAATAGCACAGAAGTATGCAGGGACAGATACTGTTGATATCGCATCAAAGCCAGAGGAATGTTAGTGGACCATGTGAAATCTACTGTATACTGCCGCCTGCAGTTTTCTAGCAATGGCATGCAACCCTAGCACATTTTCTTTCCAAAGCACGTATAGTACACATACACAACCTTTTTTATTGATGAGCTCTGTGCAGGATATGAAAAAGCATGATATTATATGACGGATCCATGATGGCCTGTGTACTTTTGAAACAGAAAGGTTTGTGGTTTATTTGATTTGTTTGATCATTTGATCATGTTTTCAGATACAAATAACATTGTGGTAATTTCATTTTACCATTTTTAAATCAATTCCACACAACTCCACAGATGTCCCTCAAATCAATGTAGAAAACCGAAAACCCATAGATACTTACAGGACATACAAGTTCAAATGTATCCCGATATGATTTGTACAGTATATAACATGAGAAATGAATCTATAATGCTATGATGTGGCTTATAAGAAATGCCTTTTGAGTGGTTTTGAGTGTAAGTGTAAGATTTTAAAATATTTTCATGGGATTAAAAATACACTCAGAAATAAAGGTACAAAAGCTGTCACTGGGAGGTACCTTTTCAAAAAGTAGTACTGCAGTGCTGCTTTTATATTAATTAAAATATTATAGAGACTTGAGACTCTATTGACTCTGACCAGCAAGCAACCACCCAGAACACTGTAGCAGCTGTAAAACAACCATTTTCTTCAGAAAATGTAAAAATTGTAATACTGTTAACGGTGCATTCAAGCCATGTCAGAAAAACCATATTTCAAATTTGAACTCGCATGAAAAATGACCATGAAAGTCAGAACTTTACCCTATAACCCCCAAGTTTCCATATCAGTGAGAACATGTCAAAATTTGTTGAAATAAAGTACAACAAGAGATAATGTGTAAAGATTACATTTACAACACCTTCATAAACTAAATAAAAACTTAAAAAGCAAAAACATTTTCACCATCTTCATTCATAGTGTTTTTCTTTTTTTTTTGTAAAAACAGTACCATCATCAAATTGGCATGAATGCACCAAAATCCTAATTGCATTCCAGGACTTTCCAGGAGCATACTTTTTAGTCAGTGGGTGCTTAATCCGTGGTTATACTGTATAAAAGCTAGATCCATTGTAAACGAATAAGTGATTGATAGCTGCAGCAAAATGAATTGTCTCTTTTTGGCTATTACTTGTGTTGTCCTCTGGCTCGGCTTCAGACTTTCGGATCAGAAGGCCTCAATTCTAGCCAAACCGCCTTTATGTCTCCAGGGTTCAGTATCCCACAAATCCATTCTTTCTGTTCTGTTCATTATGAGTCTGCCTGTAGCATCTCTGATTGACTTCACCCCCCCCCCCCCCGATTGACTTCATTATGTGGTAAGCTCAAATCCACAGACCTGAACTCATCTCCTGCCCAAACGTTGTGCCGCACTGACCCTGCATTGGACTGTCGGATTTAGATGGAGAGCCTTATCGCGAACACCGCACACCTGCTAAACCCGAGTCTCATCCCAATCATCTAACTCGCATTGCGACGTTCCTTTGCTTTCCAGCAGATTTATTAATCTCTCTCTGGTGGAAACTGTTGTTATCAGCGCTGCAGCAAAACAGTAACACTCTCCAAGTCACGGTGGCAGTATTTGCATGGGCTCCCCAGTGTGCGTCTATCCTTCCTCTTCCTGGCTCCGTAAAAATTCCGTGCGAGTGAAAAATGGGAACGGATGGGGTCATTGGCCGTGCATCATAGAGCATTCGTTTTTTTTTTTTCCCACTGCCTGAGCATCCTCATCTGTAGATAGCAAACAATGGAATGTGCAGAAACCTCTCTGGTGAACAATAGGTCAGTTAGGACAGCTGATTAATCCCAGAACAGAAATCCAGTGCTCAGGGTCATCCTAGGTCTCATATGATGGATGTGACCTCCATTCTGTGTGATAGTGTGCAGAAGGGTGATCTATAATGCCTGCTGGACCACTAAGCCAAAGGGGAGAGACTGGACTGAACATATGTATGGAAACCTGCATGCAGTAGCTTCAAAGACCTGTAGGGTGCACTGTTTCACCGGCTGCACAGTGTATCTCAGAAAACAATCAATCGGAGAGGTCGTTGATGATTGCTGTGCTGAACTCAAAGCAAGAGGACAGACAATCCTGTGCGTCGCAAATAGATTCGTACACTTGCTCTGCTGAATATTTCTAGCACCTGATTTCCAAATGTGTGATTTGAGCAAAGCGTCTGTACGTATGTGAAATGACAAGGTGTAATTTCCCACCGGCAGTGAGAGTTTGTGGATATGTGTGCGTGTAGATTGCCTTGTCCTTTCCTGAAATGCCACTGGCAGTGCAGTGGTCATGTCAGCACCCATTAAAACATCCATTCATCTCTATCAGCTCTCACCTACTCGGCTTTGCCTGCCACTTTGGCGACTCGTGTGTGATTGTGTGGAACTAAAGGGAATTAAGCTGGATATTTACTTTAAAGAAATGTTCCGGGTTCAGTAGTTAAACTCAGTCGACAGCTTTTGTTGCATGCCGTCAGGTTTAACAATAATTTGGTCTTTTGTTTTAAAAAAACAGGACTTTCCCATATGTATGTTGTTATTTTTAGACCAGTCATGAACCTTATTTAGGCTTCAATGAATAATTGAACAGAATGTTTATTGCATATAATATATATTTAAATATTATATAATTATCTTATATATAGTCATGGCCAAAAATATCAGCACCCTTGCAATTCTGTCAGAAAATGCTACACTTCTCTTAGAAAATTGTTCCAATTGCTGTGTTTTGGTATTATTTTTGTTTGCACTGCAACAACACAAAAGAAAAACTAAGAAGAAAAAATCACACAGAACTCAAAAATGGACAAAATTATTGGCACCTTGTCAAAATTGTAAAAAATAATTGCTTTTCAAGCATTTTTAGACATTGCTTTGGCAAGTAACAGGTGTGGGCAATATAGTAATCACACTTGCAACCAGATAAAATGGACAAAGCTCACTTTTGTGATTTGTGTCACACTGAGCACAAGGGGGAGTAAAAAGTTGAATGTGGATTTGAGAGAAGAGATTGTGGAAAATCATGGACAATCTCAAGACAGCAAGTCCATCTTCAGAGATCTTAATGTTCCTGTGTCCACTGTGCGCAAATCATCAAGAGGTTTACAGCCCATGCACTGTAGCTAACCTCCCTGGACATGGACGGAAGAACAAAATTAATGAAAAATTACAGCAAAGGATTGCTCGAATGGTGGACACAGGGTACAACAATGTCAGCTTGCACTACATGTCACCATCTGAATAAAAAGGTATGCTATGAGGAGACCTAGGAGGACACCACTGCTGACAAAAAGGCATTAAGACCAAGACTGGATTTTGCCAAAACTTATGTGACAAAACCACAAGAACATACTGTGGACAGATGAGACAATAGAGCTTTTTGGACATCATTGCACTGTTTACAGAAAAAGAATGGTGGAGTTTCAAAGATGTTTCGGGGTTGCTTTGCTGCTTCAGGCACTGGATGCCTCGACTGTATGAACGGTTTCATGAAATCTGATAATTACCAAAGAATTTTGGGGCGCAACATAGTGGCCAGTGTCAGAAAGATGTGTCTTCCAGCAGGACAATGACCCAAAAAACACTTCAAAAAGCACTCAGAAATTGTTACAATCAGAGCGCTGAAGAATTCTGATGCCCAATGATGTCCAGCAACTCTAGATCTGAATCCCACAGAACACCTATGGAGAGTACACCTATGTATCTCAACAGCAGTTGGGAGAAGGCAAAAGAGGGCAAAAAAAAGAAGAGTGGTCCAAAATTCCAGTAGAGAGGTGTAAGAAACTCATTCACGGTTACAGGAAGCGATTGATTTCAGTTATTTTTTTCCAAAGGGGGTGCTACCAAATATTAAGTTAAGGGTGCCAATAATTTTGTCCAGTGCATTTTATTGGGTTCTGAGTTTAACTGTATCAGATTTGACTTTTCATCTCTGTTTTTGTTGTGTTGTTCCAATGCAAAAATAAATGTGAGCACCAAAACATTTGCAACATGCAACAATTTTCTGAGAAACATGTATTTCTTTATCAACACATTTAAAGGTAAATCCTAATATTTAAAATTTGTGAATAATCATGATTAATCACAATCCATTTTTAATCGATTAACCACACTAATATATACATATACCACACTAATATATATATATATATTTAATTATTATTATTATTATTATGTTTTATATAGGCAGTCAGTGTGCATTTAACAACATTCATTCCCTGAGGGGTAAAAACTAAGGGACAAAGCAAGATTATTTTCTGCGTTCTGTATTTAGAATTATGCCTCAGTGAAAACTTTTATCAGCCATTTCTGTACGTTATACAACTCTTACTATATTTAAAAAATTTGTTTTATTCTAATTGTTTTGCATTTCCCACCTGCATGCACACATAAAGTCTCTCTGAATGTGTCTCTATTTTTGTCTGCTTCTGTAAGATGTTGGTTTTATTATTCCTCTCTTAAGGAAGGTTTTTCAGGAAGAAATTGCAGGCAGCAGAGATGTGAGTGGGACAACAAAAGAGAAGATGCAGTTTTTATGAAAGCTACAATAAAAGACGAAACACAGACCCCCCCAACCTATCCAACACCCCACACACCTTCACAGTTCACATGACCAGACCATGAGCAAACTTTTGACTGCTTTATTTTTGTAAATGTTCCATTATCACTTCCTGGCTGATTTTGGGTAATTGTTAGGAACAGTTTTTACACTGTTTTGTTAATGGCAGACAAACCCCTGAAGGGCGGATCAGAGATAGAACCAATTACAAAGCTGCCTGGCCTTGAAGTAATCAAAATTATTATATGAAAACAGCTCATACCCCTGTGTATTATTCTGTGTGTGTGTTTACTGAGGAAAGTGGGTCATGTTGCGTTAGAGAATGGGATGTAATAAATTGCTTTCAGAAGTTTGGTGGCATGAGTTCATAAAGTTCAGCGCAGCTTCTTTTCTAGAGTGTGTTGCTGAAGGTAAATCAAAGTGTGTTAGGTATTTAGTGGTAAAAGGACAGTGTTTTTGAATGTTTGAATATTGAATGTTTATAATTCAATATTGAATCTACCAATGCATGTTCTTGTTGCATTATATGAAATTTATACTTCAGTTTCACTTGCGTTACTGAAGGTGCTTTCCTCTGTGTTACTACGTCATAGTTAACATGCATTTCTTTAGGCAGCCAAGTAATGCAGCTTCTGCTTGTATACTGTAGGTGAGGAAGAGGGACTGTTGGTGTGTGTCTTCTAACTGGAGAATACTACAGATTGTAAGTGTCTTTAATTAGGAACCTTGTAGTCAAGCAAAACACAAATGGAGAAAGCAGTAATGCTATTGCCTCATTGGGTAACTGTATGTACTGTGTATATGCAGTTGTAGATGGTTAATGTGGTTTCGGCATCTTTACAGTCAACGTTTGTCTTTTTAATAGGCTAAACTGTAAAGCTTGGTTTAAAAAAATCAACCAGGCCCTGAGTATATAAAGTGTTTTCCTCCTGCTGTTGTACACTGTTAACAAATGGTTCTTCTAGCACTTTCTGGATGACAAATGGTTCCTGGTTGAACTATTAATCTGCCATTTAAAGACTATTCTGCAAGCAAAGCTGCAAGTTTGTGGGCGAGAAAAAGATTATTTGCTTAAATTTGAAACTGCAATATTTTTGTCAGCTAATTCTAGATTTTGTTTTTTTATTTTGTATACTTTATGTGATGTTGATAAACAAAGTTTCGGGAGGAGCGCGTACGCATGATTAGCCACAGCTGGAATCGCATTCCTAATCAATCTAATTTCACCTTGTCCAATCAAATCCATAAGCCTTCCCCTTTAACAAGCCCTTTTCCTTTCCTTCTTCATCTCGTTTTGCATCCCTCCTCCACCCCTTCTCCACCTCATTCTGTGTCTTCCTACAGAGGGGGGCAAGCGGATTTTGAGTCGGACGCTGAGCTCAGCCCTCGCTTGGGTTCAAACAACCAGGGCGTGGTGTTCGCTGACCTCCAGGCTCGCCCTCTGGACAGCACACCAAATACGCCTAATATCTTATCATAAAGAAGCGCAAACTCGTGAAAATATGTACAGTATCATTTACTATTCAAAAGTTTGGAGACATTTTTTGATAAAAGTCTCTTTTACTCACAAAGCTACATTAATTTGATAAAAATTGTAAAATGTTATTGCAATTTAAAAAGTCAGTTTTAATATATTTAAAAATGGATTTTATGCAAAACATTCTTCAGTGTCACTTGATTCTTAAAAAATCATTATAATATGCTGATTTGGTGCTCAATAAATATATATATATATATATATATATATTTAACATAATTTATAAAAGGTTAAAAGAATAGCATTTATTTAACTTGAATATTTTTGTCAGGCATTCATATATGTCTGCCTTTCTGTCAAAACAGCATAAATACAGTATGTGCACTGTCCAATATCGGCAGGGCCTGTCTGCACTACAAGATGTACTTTAAAGTCTGTCTAATCACATTAGTGCAAAGCATAGCCTGTCCATTTACTGAGTCAGCGATGTCTTTTTAATGTTACCTAAAAATGCTGAATCTTCCTACTTGCGGCTATTATTATTGAATTATATTTACGTAGGATCATACCTTTATGCTTTAGAATAATTGTCCCCTTGCCAGCCTCTCCTAAAGCAGAAAATGCGTGGATGCTTCTGTCTGACAAGCTGTCTGTGAAAATCTGTGTCTACCCGTTTAGGAAGCCGTGCTGTCACTCAAACCCAGGTTTGTGTATAATTTGAGGTGGAGTCTACCACAAATAACAAGCATGACACCCAAAGCCGATGTGTTGCAAAGACTATGCGGTGAGCTGTTTTTAATGAGTTGTACGTATCTTCTTCAAGATGTTTGTCCCGGAGGAGATATCCCACTGTCAGAAATGCTTCCATGTTGATGTGTCTGACTATTTCTTTCTGCTTTTCTCACTTAAACTCACACAACAATGTACAGTGCTGTTTCTCCACAGACGGATGACGTCATTTCAGATTGTGTACCTTTTATTTATCTCTTTTTTTGAAGGGCTCCTGCACCAGACAAACAAAGAATGGGAATACAAACAAATAGCTTTCACCAGGTGTTATAGATCTCCATGGCACAATCTGCAACGATTATTCTTGCACGGCAGTGTTTTAAGGCAGGAAAACGGAGTATTAATCCTGAAGACGGCAGGAGAGCTGAGACAAATTAAAATCATCTGCTGATTAGAGAAATACGGCATCCACTTCCTCTTCGACAAATGGAAATCAAAGTGCTCATTACTCGCACGCTGTTAGGCTCCATTTTAAAAAGCTCATTTTTTAAAAGAGGACAGTAATTTCAGGAAATTATGTCAGGCTTTGTGATGCCTCAGCAGTTTTTTTTTTTTTCCAGATTGGAAATTCTGCTTCTTCTGAAAACAAGCGGATATAATGCTGGCTGATAAAACCTGTAGATTTTTCTTTCTTCTACGCTATTGATTTCTGAATAATGAGCTGCCTAAAACTGGCCAGATGCTCTGAGCTCAGCGTTTAACGGATCCATTAAAGCTCCGCTGGCACAGATCTGCTCCAAGGGTGGAGGGGTTTGTCCCTTGAAAAGGATCTCTGCATGTTTGGCACGCTCTTTGCCTTCCTCTCTAATTATTTTCTTAACTTGTACTGGTAAAATCAAAACCGGATGCTGTAAGTTAAATTTAAAACGCATGTCCATATACCTTTATAAGGTGCAGATTGTTGATTAGGGGCGTTAGGGATCTAATCCAGAAGGTCTGTTGAGGCCTGATCTGCAGGTTATCACTTTCTCATGCAGTCAGGAGGACAGAGCTGCAGCCAGAGATAAAACCACAATCAGAGACATAACTGATGCGCTGACCTGTGTTTGAGGGGCTAGAGGGGCTAAAATCCCTTAATTCACCCCCCAGTTATCTCCATAATCAGGCCTAAAGGGCAGAGGCTATGCAATCGCACCTCAAGAGTGCCATTTAAATGTATCAGAAGATCGATACATCATCATTTTCTTAAAGGGATAGTTAAAAAAAAAATTATGTCGTTAATGAGCCTTATGAATACAAATAAAGATATGTTTTGAGCTTTTCTTACCCCTCATAGACAGCAAGGTAACAACATCATTGAAGGCCCAGAAAGGTATAAGGGCGTTGTTAAAATAGTCCACTTGTGAATCTGCCTTCGTACCTTCCTGCACATCACACAGCGTGACAGTGATCCTAGTGGAAGGACATCAAATAAATTAGTTAAATATGACACCACTGTATATAAGTATTAATGCTGCAGTGCAGACCCCATTCATAAGTGATACTGAGAGTTATGTGGGTGTCTTAATGTATAAGAGAGAGCTTTTGTGTGAGATTATGGTTTTGGGCTTGTCTGTGGGTTATCTAGGATTTATTTTATGTTCTGCATTGTATTTGAGATTTGCACTCTTAATTAGATTGTGTGAAAAGACAGATTAGGACCATCTAATTTGAACACATCCAGAGTTAATGAACCAAAAAAAGCTGAATTCTAATCAACTTCATTTAGCAGTGTGTTGGTGCATAACCAACTCTCTATCTCAAATCTCCCTTTTCTATCAAAGATACTAGAAAAGGTAGTGTCCTCACAATTATATTCCTTCTTAGAGAAAA
>JAUCMS010000052.1:17386434-17404889 GCA_032357445.1 Enteromius radiatus | reverse complement strand
CACATACAGTACTGTACAGTAATATTGATGTATCGAAACCGAACCGTTACCGTGGCCAGAAAACCGTGATACAAACCAAACCGTGGGCTCACTGTACCGTTGCATCCCTACTTCACACCATTTTTTTTTAGCATGTATGTTTGGAGTGTTTTTTTCTTTTTGTAGGTCATTACCTAGCTTTTACATTAATGGTGCAAATGTACCAAGATTCCCAATGTAAAATTAGAAAAATTGGAGCAGCATGATGGAATTGAACTAAAATTTAGGCCAAGCATTTGAACTGAGTGCAAAACATCCAGCATCTGGATATTCAACTGCACTCAGGATGGCAAAAATGCATGTACACCACTTACTCTGCCTCAGTCTGCCTCATTCAATACACTCGTGGCTGCTCTGGACTAATAGCATGGTTTTTGCGTCATTGCCTGCGGTTTCACCATTTCAAAATCTCAAGGAACCATTCTCTCATCAAGGGGTACTAGATGTAGATGCCTGGACAATGTGCTGCTTGTAATGAAAGCCTTGGCAATCTCTTTATGATCCCTCTCATATTCTTCTCCTCTGATCAGGAGTTCTTTGTCCACCAGAACAGAGAGAACATCAAGTCAATGTTCAGTAGCATGGTGGGCAGATGAGATCGTGTTACTAGGAAGCTCTGTGGTCAGCTCTCACCTGAAGAAATGGCCAGTGATCCTCATTATCACCGTCTTTATGAATTCAAAAATAGAATCTGGCAGGTGTGCCTTGAATCTGACAGGACGTCACACAGAGACCCGCTCAACATGACACCTCTCTGCTCGGCTTAAGGACGCCGTGGGAAATTCACGATAAAAATTTGTGATGCCAACCTGCTGTGGCAGGATGAAAGCCCGACTTGCAATCAAAGCAATGACAGAGCGGGATGACTTTGTAGGAGAAAGAGACAAACAGAAAGAAAGTTCATTTCCTAAACATATAATCTTAGGCATGGTTGCTGTGAACCGAGTATGATTGTCCCCCCTTCCCCTCTGGCCTGCACTCACATAGGGCTTCAGCATGCAAAAACCTGTTCCCGAGATCCAGCACAGTTAGCACTCAAACTATATGCGAAAAGCACCTGAGTTCAACTGAACCGTGCTCTGGCGCACTTCTTCTAAGAGGGCCAAGGACGGCTAAACAAGCCGGGCATGGTTCGGTGCACTCCCACTAGTCAAACGAACCGCACTTTGGTGGTCAAACGCACTTGCGCACGGTTCACACTGCCTAGTGAGAGTACACCCTTATTCATTGGTATGCTGCTCAACGGTGGCTTTTTCCCAAGCTGTTGATGACCCAATGAATAATGGATTCCAACAGCTCAATAAAACGTTTGACTAGGTTTGGACCAGGTGTGCTTCGGCGCATTCAGGTCTGAGCCAATGTCACCCAGTCAAAGCTCATTCACCTAAACAGCCCCAGATCCACCAGAATATATGGCATTGATCTAAATGTCAGTCCTGTGAAAAACTAAACCTTCCTGATTAAAACATCTGATGCAAAATGCTGAAGTGCTCCATCATTCTGTCTGTTGTTCTTTCTATCTGTTGTTCTGTCATTCTGTCTATCATTCCATCTGTTGTTCTACAGTATTTGGCATTCTATGTCATGCTATTCTATTCTGTTCCAACACAGTCTCATGACCAATTCATACGTATTCGTATGAGGTGGCAAATTTGTGCTAATTCGTGCTGATTTGTCTAAACCCCAGTGACATGTAGGTTTAGGGGTGGAGTTAGGTGTTGGTCATTCGTACAAATTTATTTGAATTGGCAACTCATAAAATACGCACAATTTAACAAAAATCATATGAATTCATACAAATGTGTACAAATTATCCACCTTCTAAAATATGTATGAATTGCAGTGAGACTGGGCTGTCTATTCTATTCTATTCTATTCTATTTATATTCTATTCTATTCTATTCTATCATTCTCTTCTATTCTATCTGTTAGTCTTATCATTTTGTTCATCTGGTGTTAGATTTTTTTATCTATATATCTATTGTTATCGCTCTATCTCTCTTCTATCATTCTATCTATTGTTCTAACATTTTACCAGACATGATCTTTGAGTGTATTGAAACAAGCCAATGAATACTGGCATGCACTGATTGCATCCAGCTGCAGCTGATCACAGCTTGAGTATAAATGAGCAGCTGGTGCAGTGCATATTCATCTTTTCGCTTCAGAGCCGAACGTGCACAACGTTCAGCTCCCTCTCCTGCTTTGAGGATTAGTGGCTGGTGTGACAACGTCGTCAGCGGAGAGACCATTCGACTCTGCTATGCAATTCAGTTCACCCGGCATCCCCCAAAGTTCAGTGGCATCTGCTTCACGTCGGTGATAGTTGTGGATGCCCCTGTCTTGTGTGGCAACGAGGCACTCACCAGGTCCAAGCGACACCGGCCTGTCGCCAGACCTTCACCCCGTGGTCAGACTTCTCATTTCTCCATGCAGGAGTGCCCCTAGAGCAGATCTGTACAGACAACATGCCGTTGTGTACATCAACCGTCAAGGTGGTCTGCACTCCCGTCGCATGTGGCAACTCATCTGCCACCTCCTCCTCTGGAGTCGGAAGCATCTGAGATTGATTTGGACCATTCGTATTCCAGGCTTGTGCAACCAGGCAGCTGAGGAGACTCCATCCCCAGACGGTTTTGCTGATTTGGAAGCATTTTGGAGCCGCTCAGGTAGACCTGTTTCTCTCTTCAGAGACCTCTCATTGCCAGTTGTTTTATTCCCTGACCAAGGGAACACTTGGCACAGACGCCCTGGCACACAGCTGGCCGGGAGCTCAGGGAGGACGGGGAGCAGGACGAGGAGCAGGTCCTGTTAGTGGTGTCCTATTGGCCCACCCGGACCTTGTTCCCAGAACTCTGAGGAAGGACCTCCTGACTCAGAGACGGGGCACCCTTTGGTGTTAGATGGTAAGGTTCTTGCTCAGGTTCATTTAGTCACCGCTCTGGTGAATTTAACCATTTCTGAGAATCTGAGAGACAATTTCCTTTTTTTATTTTTAACTCTCCTCTTACCCCTGCGATTCTGGGGCACCTATGGTTAGTCTTACATAACCCTCAATTTAACTGGAAGGAGAGTTCCATTATGTCTTGGGGGTTTTGTGTCATGTTAAATGTCTTGTATCTGCTATCCCTACTGTGTTTTCTGTCTCTGTACTACAGGAGGAACCCGGTGATTTGTCAGGTCTCCCCAAGGAGTATCATGATCTGCGAGCAGTGTTTAGTCGGTCCTGGGCTGCTTCCCTGCCTCCCTTTTTGTCCTTATGACTGTGCCATTGACCTTATCCCTGGTAGTAGTTGTCTTTATTCTCCGTCTACCCCCGAACGTAAGGCTTTAGAGACATATTTGTCCGAGTTTCTGGCAGCAGGTACCATTGTTCCTTCCACTTTGACAAGTGGAAGACCGCATTTAACACTCCGCTCGGCCACTTTGAGTACCGAGTCGTACTGTTCGGTCTAGTCAACACACCAGCCGTATTTCTGGCCCTTGTAAATGATGTTCTTCGCAACATACTGAATATTTTTGTCATTATTTGGATGTTATTTTGATTTTCTCCACTTCCCATCAGGAACATGTTCACTGAGTTCTCCAATGGCTGTTGGAGAACTGCTTATTTGTAAAGGCGGAGAAATGCGCTTTCCATGTCAGCTCAGTTCCTTTTCTCGGCTTGATCATCTCAGCTCAGGGGATTAGTATGGCCTACCCCTAGGGGATTGCTGTCATTGGCTCGAGGGGCCTAAACACCTTTTCATCATATGGACCGATCATCACAATTTGACGTATCTTAAATACGGCCATAAGAATGTCAAACCTGACTCCCTGTCTCGCCAGTTCGGTTCGTCGGAGGTTGTGGGAGCTGTAATTTGGGGAATCAAGCAGCAAGTAAAGAGAGCAGTGTCTCATTTGATCACTCCACCAGGTTGTCCTTCCAAATGTCTGCTCGTTCCTAGACCCCTGCATTTGATGGTGCTATGCTGGTGTCGTTTCTCCAATTTATCTGTGCATCCTGGTTTTCGTCTATAAGCCAGCGATTCTGATGCCCTCACTGTTTTTGATTCCATATTTAAGATCCATGGACTCCCTACTGATATTGTATTGGATAGGGGCCCTCAATTTATCTCTCAGGTTTGGAGGGAATTCTGACGTCAGATTGGTTCGTCAGGATTCCACCCTCAGATGAATGGTCAGGCCAACGCACTAATCAGATCCTTGTACGGTTACTCCCCACCTTAGTTGCCCATAACCCCTCCACCTGGCAGTATCAGCTCACCTATGCTGAATATGCCTGCAACGCTACACCCTCATCCGCCACCGGGTTATCACCATTTCAGTGTTGTTCTGTGCTCTATTATTTATTGATTAATGTCAACATTTTTAATATAAGTCACCTGCTTATTGTTTGCCTAATGCTGTAATAACATAGTAGTGTCAGCTAAGTGGAGCTGGAAATATTTTCCAGAATTGGAATTATTCCATTCCATTCTGTTATATTTCACAGCCCCAGCCATATTTTTGCATGTAGCAAAATGTGTCATTGCGTGTGAATATTCATATCCATGCAAGTGAGTTAATGCGTTCTTGCACTTCATGTGCATTTTGGAGGTCAGGAAACCGAAGGGTCAACCAAACCTTCTAGACTTCCTCTGGGAGATCTGCTACTCCACCAGCATGCTTGCAGACTTTTTTTCTCCTTCTCAGAAACTGATTTAAGTGGGCCTCACCTCACCATATTTCCAATGCACTGTTTGGATTTACTTAACAGTATCCTCATGTTGCAAATGGAGAATGAACTAAAATCAATGGAAACATCATCACAGGAGACCTACTATTCTGTTTTCTTCCATCTGCTGACCTTGTGATGCTCAGAACTTCATTGATTTTTCCAGCGAACAGTGTAAGAATGTATATAAGAGCTTTCATAACAGTGTTCAGGTTCTTTTTTATTTCTAAAGCCATTAACACAGAGGCTGATCATTAAAAACAGACACAAAGCAATGTTCCTTCTTGCCATATTCATTTGGATATACAGCAAATGTGAATTGGATAGCGGCGGTATCTAATTTAAACGAGCTTTGTTGGTTTGTGGTTCATGCGTACTATTGGACACCATTAGAGCTAATGTTTTCATAATTACTGAGCATTAAAAACTGGAAATCAGGCAGCATTTCAGTACCAGCTGCCTTAACAGAACTAGGCAGTAGATTATAGGCCCAAAGCGCTCTGAATATTTACAAGCAGCACAGGCTGTCATATCTTTGCTTTTTCAAAATTTGCATTTAGTTTCATACGCCTCTGTTGTGGCATGTGTGTGCGTGTGGTTTGGATTTTCTCTCAGGTGGTGTGAAGACCATGTTTTATTCATCTCCGAGTCCCAACAGAGTGTCTTTTGGCATTCCTCTGCCACCCTTTCGGTGCACCGTGTCCCTTTTTGACAGGCGTTTCCCGCCGAGGTGAGAGCACACAAAACTAAGCATTTTGGATCTGTCTTCTGTGTAACAAACTGCATAGGGAGAATGTAAATAAGACTTTATTTATCTCATCAATATCGCCCTTGTCCCTCCACCCACCACTCAAGCACTTAACATGCTCGAGCGTTCACGCATCAGTACCCGCTTGCATTTTTTTCCTAACATGCTGGTTTTCCTATATGCAGCTTAGTAAATTGAACAAATGATGTTTTCTTCTGATTCATAATAAAGCAGTAAGAAAAGAGAGATGTACTGTAGTATTGCATTAGGATTGGTGCTATAATGGACTTCTCAAGGTTAATGGTAGGTGAGAGTGAAAGAGATGGAGATATCACATTTGTTCTTCCTACAGAGTCTGTTTCAATGGACACTGTTGTTCTCTGACTAATATATACGAGGGTGTTTCTTCATCTATAGGCAGTTTGGCCTTCAAATACCAAGAAAATAACTTAAACACTTAAAGAGTTGTTTTACTGGTCATTTAATATTGTCCAACATTGCACAGATGGGAACTGTTTCATTTTATTTTATGTACTTAAATGCCAAACATCATTTAAATCCCCCGTAGATCACATGTGGTGGAAATTACAAGTTCTAAATACGTACAATTAAATAATATTTGTAAACATTTGACATAGTGATTGCTTTATTGGAAATTATACACAATATTCTGTTCTGTGAAATTTACACAGATTTTTTTTTTTCCTTTTTCTTTGAATATTATGATTATTTTGATCTTTAAAATGGTTAATATGTTTACTTTATTATTATTAAATTATTACTATATTATATATAATTATATTATTATTATAGCATTTTATGGTTTTATGTTTAAAAAGCATTCTTTTTGAACTTAAAAAAAGAAATGAATATTGCACATTTATATACAGTATGTAAATATATATATATATATATATATATATATTTTTTTTTTTTTTCAAATAGAGAATGTTAATGTCGTTTTGTTTCACATTTCATGTTTAATGATTTTCCTCAGGCGACCTTGAGGAAATGCGTTATATAGTTAAAACATATGTCCAATTATTGTTTTTCGAAAACGAATGGCTGCTGTTTTTGCTATCAGCATATTACAACCTGTTGTTAATATCAAGCAAGGTTACACAAACAGCAACTTGATGATAAGGCATTAGGGAATTCCGATTCTATAATGATAATTAACAAAATAATCTGTCTTCATTTGCTAATCCTCTAATTGAGTTGCACTGCTGGCTACTGAGCTGCATAGATGATTTTCCATTAGCTAGATGCCTATAAATATTCATTCTTTGAATAAGATCCCAGATTCACAGGATACAGGCAAATACACACCCAGAACTGCACAAAGGAATTGTACGCAGGCATTAGACTCATTTAAAATAATTCAAAGACTCTAATTGATGTTGATTTGGCTAATTGGACAGTAATAGTCTTCTTGGTTGTATGCCATGCACAGCAGTGCATTATGTATTTGAGGGAACTTGGATTCATTTTGTGATAATCAGCAATGCTTTGGTTCTGACGCAAGCATACCTGATGTTTTCCTCCCTCCGTTTGAGGCCTAGTTTAGCAGGTGTCATCTATTGCCAGCTGTCTAGCCCGGTTCCTTCCAATAATATGACTTGTGCACTTTTTTGTAAGTCTCTGAGAGACAGACAGTGAGCGAGAGAGACAGAGACAAGATGAATGAGCGTCTGAAGCCCTCAGACAGCAAACCCTCAAGACGGCTCTCATGCAATCATGTGGGAAGAGCTGTACAAGCAGATCTAAATTTCTGACAGATAGATTGACAGTCTGTATCAGTGCAGCCAAACAAACATGCTTCTCAGCATCTGTTATATGTTCGTGTCTTCATCTGGAAACCCGTAACTGGGAATCAATCTGCTTTGATCCTCTACTGTAGATTCCAGCAGCTTGAGTGCAGGCAGTTTTCCAGTCTGATGTCAATGAAACACATTACATGAAGAAGTTGATGTTTTAAGTCAGAAATTCATTGCTGATCTACTTCTGGGAAATTCTTATCTTATTCTTGGTGCTAAGGATGAAGACTGTACAATTAAGGACATTTTAATTGTGTTTCACCCTACATGCATGTCATGTACACATAAAAATGGTAGTTGAATCTTTCTCTGGACAATATTTAATGTGAAACTCATCTCTCTCTCTCTCTGTGTGTGTGTAATGGCATGTTTTTGAAAATAAATGTATACACCATTTTGGTTACTATACTGTATGGACAAAAAAGAATTGAATTTCTCAAATCATACACTTTTGCTTTGTGTATGATTTGTTATTGGTGGATCAAATGAGTAGTATTAAAAAATAAGACATCACGTAAGCCTATATTGTTCATATTTTGTCATTTTCAGGAGATTCGCAGCAGCCGAGCTGCCTTGGAGATGAATGGGAATGTTAAAGCTTGCGTTAGTTAGCCGTCTTTATCAAAGAACCCGTGACAACATTCCCAGTTGTGCCCGCCGATGACAGCCCTGTATGTCAGAGAGCCACAGTCAATAACCTTCAGACCTAGAGCAATGACACAAAACCCTGCAGACAAATGTGTTGCATTGTATGCAATGTGTCTTCAGTTGGCCGCCCTCTGATGGCTTTGGGCTCATCGATTATCCAGCAGCGATGGAGTGAGTAATAGAGGTCACACACATACAAACACACACACACAGGCTTGAAAACGCTGAAAGAGTCAGCAATATGTGCAGAAAAAGAGCATATTTATCATTTCATATCCTTAAAAACTCTGAAGACTACTATTTCTGCAATAAAGCTCTTATCCTAGCATGTTTGAGAATGGAGATTGCGAGGTTGTGATGGGGGATAATGACTGTGATTAAGTCATAGCGTTCATTCTCCTCTATAATGTTTTGCAGATAGTGGTGTTTTCTTAGAAATCTTTGCATAAACAAAGTGAAATGGGGCCCAAAAGCAGCTATTGACAAAAGGAGATTTATCTGGTTTTATTTCTTGCATTGCCAAACCCCACATTAATGTCACTCTTTCAGGGAAAATGGGCTTCTTTTAATCCTTTTTTAAGCTGTGCGACTCAAAAACAATGGGTTCATGTACCCAATGTGAAAGAAATTTAAAAAGCCAAATGTTTTTGGCAAGTGCTTTTCGTTTTCTGTAACAGCTGATAGGTTTGAAGGTGCCATGTTTTTAGGAAGCATACAAGAACGTTTCTTATTATAGGTGAATGGAGGTGGACATGCAGTGTCTCTGTGATCATAGAGACCTTTTGTAAGGCATGCTAAAGAAATCGCAAATCGTTTTTTTTGGCAGTGTTGATCTTTTATTAGTTCTGCTAGCTGGTTGAGCCCAAGCAAAAAGCATCTGGAAATGGCAACAAGCAAAAATGTGCTAGTTTGGTTTTGTTTTATTTCTCAAGGCCAAGTGCGATGTAGCTAATGGGGCCAATTGTTTTAATTTGTCTGCTTGTGATCTGTAAACCCCAAATTATTTATATAAAAACATTTTGGATCACACAGCAAACCAAGTGGCAGTTATTACAGCACAAACACACTTGTTAAGCAAAGCATTTCACACTTAAATGCTAAAAGCACGGTACGAATGAATATTCTCGAGCGAATGGCTTTCATAAGATGAGTCATTCTTATTAGCCATATCTTTTTAGTGCATTTAGGTATAGTATGAGAATTACTGTCTAATTTAGAAATGCATGACTACATTACAGCCAGTTCTCTTAAGTAAATAAAAAAACAGGTTTACAGTATAAGTGTCTGATTCATGAGAATGAAAATGAGCCAGCACTTTTTAGTTTTGAAGAGTGACGCTAAAACAATACGTGAATCCTGATATGTTTTTATTACATTGATATAGGTACAAATTGCTGTGTTTTTATTATGTTGTTTCTAGTACGTATTTTGACATTTTACACATAATCCAACCCTTAACCTATACCCGAGAGTGTTAACAAATAGAAAAAAATATGTTATAAAAAGGCATTTATTAATGCAACCGTGTCAAACCATAGTTATACAGGATTCAAACCGGAGCTCCTTGCCTCTCAAGTACATCTCCGTGAGCTCCCGAACAAACCTACCGTCTGTGAAAACCCATGGATATGAAGCTGGATATGTGTGATGCTAACATTCAAAAGCATCAGTTTTCAAATCTCTCAGCCTATTAATATTGTTTTGAAGTCATAACATGATATTCTTCAGGTAACTGTGTGAAAAGTACACTTTTTTAATCAAAAAACTTGTGTGAAATGGAATAAAAGAGTTTAAATTTAGTGTTTCCATCTAGCGTTCATTTCTTTTGGAAACTGCAGTGATATGTTTATGCCAATAGACCAGGTAGGCTAATTTAGTCTGAGAAAAATTTAGTATATATGACATTAAATTTAAGTTGTTTTTTTTCTTTTTATTATTATTCCTTTAATTTTATGGTGTTTCCTAAAAGCACCATCAGTATCAATTTATATTGAGAGAAATGCATTTATGGAAAAAGTAAGTGCGGTATAAAATAAATGGGCTGTGGTGATTGTCTGTGGCAGTACATCTGTGCTCTCTTCTGTATCTTAGGCGACTTAAGTACGGAGAACATACAGGTGAGTGGCTCTGAACTGACGTTCTGACCCCTATTCTATTGCGATTGATCACTTTGACCATCGCAGCCAACCTCATATTTCATATTTCCCTCGAGGCACTTTCCTGTTCAGGCAAAGGAAGATGAGCAGGGTCTGTCCCCTTTACCCAGCCATTTATTTTCCTCTTACTGTTGAAAAATAGCTAACTACGCGAACAAGTAACTAATGCATGCTATTAACTTATGCATAAAGTATTTCTTTTTGAGCAAGTTTCAGTGTATCTGACAGAATGCTTCGATATATATTGCGCCTCTTTTTAGCATTTCAATGTCACCCATTTCATATCTTTCTGAATGGATTCTAATGAATTATTTCTGTCAGTTCTTCTTTTTGATCTTTTCAGTGTTTCGTTTTGTCTAGCTATCCAATGAGTTAATGAATTACCAATGAAAGTCTTTTCACTGAAATCTAAAATGAGTAATTTATAAGAGAGTCTGCATTTCAGATGAAGGAAAGAATTACAACCCTTCTGTCAGACAGACTTTTGTACTGACACCAGTAGAATATTCTTCAGTTTTTGCTACTGTCTGACAACATAAGCCAAAGACATCATTATAGCTATAGTGAAAAAAAACCCCTTTTCTACATTTCATGTTTCCATGCTTGAGTCTTCTGTCTGTTCTTGTCCATCAAATCATTTTTGACTCTGACAGATGAAAGTTCAGTGAGGATTTATTCCTGCACCCATGGCTTTGATCTTCTCTTTTCGTTCACTGATATAAGGGTTCACAATCAGCAAAGATCTGCCACTGATTTTTTTACAGTCAGGACACACAGATGCCACCAAATCAAGCAGAGTGACATTTTGTGTCTGTTCTAAAAGACTTCAGAAATTGATTCTAGTTGGGTTGAAACACATTTTTGAGTCCCTTAAATCATGATATATTAACTGGTAGAACATTGATATGTTATGTTAATATTAGTGTCGTCATGCGATTAATCATGATTAATCGCATTCAAAATTAAAAAATGTGTTTGCAAAATATATGTGTGTGTGTGTGTGTTCTGTGTATAATTATGTATAAGTACACACACATACAGTATACACATCTATATTTATATTTATATAACACAAATATTTTAATATAGCATATTTTTTTTAAATACTGTATGTACATGCATGTGTGTATTTATATATACATAATACATATATACAGCACATATTAGGTAAACAAAAACTTTTATTGTGAATGCAATTACTAATTTAACAGCACTAGTTAATAAAAACCATAAAATCAGATTAATTCCTTATGATTACTTATGAGTAAAAATAAATTCGTATTGTGAATCAAAATTTGTCACTTCTGACCAAAATCCATAATTCATAATGAGAAAATATTGACAGATTTTATTGTCAAGTTCTTGTCAAATGTCATATTTTGGATGCTTTCAGTCTAGAGCTGCCTGTGATAAATTACAAATCAACAAGTAAATTACTCCTAACTGCATGGATAGTAATTTGTATGTTTATCTTTTGCTGTTAGTTTTCAATAAGTTGAAAGGCAAAGGAATTTGTTGATTTGTAGTGCATGGGATACATTTCAAGCAGTAATTCTATTGTTCAACAAGCTCTCTTCTGTCCCTGGCCGAATCCCTTCATGCCATGTTCACACATCCTAATTTAATTCTTGTACACACACACTCTAACCTCATTTGCTCACACATTGGAAACAAGTTAAGCTCGCCTCTCCTCTGCTGTTCCATTACAGGCAAGGAAATGATGTAATCACATATACTGTCAGTGTCAGCAGCAGGCTGTAATAAGATCTGATGCGCTGATCTATTCTGGGTCCCGTTTCTCTTTCACGGTCTCGAGTGGGAGAGAGTCAGAGAGAGGAAGAAATTTGATTGTACACGCTTCACTTTCTGAACATTCATCATCAAGATGAGTTAGCTGATTTGTGATTGAGCGTTTAGGTAAACTGTTAGAAGGGAAAGCTTTTGAAGAGAGGTTACCCTCCTCTAGGTCACAGTGTTTACCAGCAAATGTTTTCGGCCTTGTGCCAGCTTGCCAACAGCATTTGATTGTGATGGGAAACGAAACTGATAATAATGTTTCTGATATCTGCTGTTACCCTCTGATAATGCTAGAAATTGTGTTTGCATAATTCACTGATGAATAAAACATTTCACCATCAGCCCTAATTGCACTGAACGAAGAATCAAAATGGACGTTTCAGCAGCAATGAATAAATGAATAATCGACGCTCTAATTGGCTTTAAACAAGTTAATTTAATGATGACAGGGATGGAATTTATATGATGGTGCAATCAAATGATAGAAATGAAAATGTGTATCTGGTGAACATACTGTAGAAATGGCTGCACACTTATGAATATATATGAATAATATATGAATTCTTTCCTTTATTTTAGTAAAACGTGAGACACTGTATTTCACTCCCATTATTTAGACCTACAAAATAAATTCACCTGCCACGATTTAGCTAAAATATTGAATCTGATAAAAAGGGATAAAACTCTAATTCTCTCATTATAATCAACAAAGTGCACATTATTATGTGTACAGTGTAACTTGACCTGTATTTTATTTTTACTATTTAATGCAATCGCATCTTTATTATTTAATGCAAAAGATTTATTAGAACACGTTTATGAGTCATACGTCCGTTTAATCTTGATCAAGAACAACTATGAGTCAATGAGTCGCATCGCCTGTTATTATTTTAAAATGTCAAATAGCCTTCTTCAATTTACAGGTTATAACTGCATCTGTCTCGGTTGTTGACTTGTAAAGATGGGAATCCCATACTGTCACCAAGAAATGTGCTCTATTATTATTCATATTCAAGTTTTTTTTTTTGCGGAAAATGGGTATTCATGACAGGGAGGGGCCCACACAAATACTTCAATTATTTCCTGATTATGAAATAACTTAAAATTAGGGTGCCCTGCATACTACTACTACTAATAATTTATATAGTGCCTTTCCCAAGATCAAGGATGCTGGATAGAAAGCTTGAAATTTCCATTTTTAAATGAACCAATTCAAAACAAAAGCAAATATTCTCTGATGTAATCTGTGAAGACTGCATGTCTCTATAAAGGTCCGTCCAAGAAAATATTTGTTTATTAATAAATAATATATATATTATAACTATTAGGCCACTTCTGCCTGTGGATTTTAGCAAACTTAAGTGTGATCAGTACAGTGAGAGCTATAGAGAGCAGACCCTCATTATGCTTTGAATCACTCTCACGGTACTTTGATGTCAAAACACTTCAAGTCGAACACACACATAATAACTCGTCTCTTCAATCATGAGTTACTGTCGTTATCATTAGATTCTACAGCCTACAGTTTGCTGTCTACCCATGCCTTCGTCACGTTGCGTGGTTGCTGTAATTAACAAAATAACTTAAACCAAGCTGCTTGGGGAAGACAGTTGAGATGGTCAGTTGGTTTCAGTGCTGCGTGCAGATTTTTTTTACTTTGTGTTTTTTTTTTTTTTTAGCTAGGTGGTTTTACTTTAAGACCATTGAGCACATTGAGTCATTGAGTTGCATGACTTTTTACAAACATTTTTCATGAATATTATATCAGAATGCATGTTACGGATGCGAAAGCGCAGAAAATTGCACCTGATCTGAATTTTATATGACGTGATTGACACAACTTGAGGTTACATTTATGTTTCAGTGTGTGAAAACTTTGGACGAAAAATTCGGAAATTTCATGTGAATTTTTATTTATTTATTTATTTTTTTTTATGTGCGGAAATTTCAGACAAACATTTCGGACCCAGAGTGCAATGAGCTTAAGTCTTGAATTGTGAATTTGTGAATTTGCGGATTGATTTAGACTTAAAGTCATTGCACACTGTGTCCAAAATTTTTATATGCATTTCTCAAATGCAGAAAATCAAACCTGATCCAAATATGTTTTCTGACGGACGAAAGATTTGAAATAAACAGGAATGACAATTTTTTTCTAATTTCACTGATTGATATGGACATATAATGAAGGTATATTCCAAACATTAAAAAAAAAATAGTTAGAACTAGAAGAGCAAGGTCTTGTTGTGATCCAAATTTCCTTTTCTTTTTATTTCTATTTTTAAGTTTCAGAGTCAGTGAGTAAACAGGATTGACACAAAAAGTTAGCAAACATAAAAATTTATTTTTACATGTACTGTAGTTACATTTGCTATCCTTTAGTAGGCCTATACCCTGCAACTCTGTGATCTGATTGGATATACTATATACAGCTGTTATTGGCAGTGATTGGTTATAGTACTCAACATAATTCCATGTACATATTCATGCTGATATTCTGCATACTGAAATGGTTCCACTTAAAGACTTGCATTCATTTATGAATCATTAATGATGCATGCACATTCGTGATTAAACAGCTAAACAAACTCAGCTGGTCCTCTGTTGATTAAGTTGCAGAGTGTCAACAGTAATTCTGGGACACTGAAAACATAAACATAATCATCAGCATGTTGATGAGAAACTTCTCTGGCTTGGCTTGTATAGCGTTTGAAGCATCCGTCTTAGGGATTTGCTGCTTTTCAAAGCGAGGATTGCAGTATCTGTGGTGACAGAAATCACAGCCCGATCTCACTTTACGATGGTGGCTAATTCATACAAATATATGCGATTTGTTTTAAATTATACTTAAAATTATTTTACAAGTTGCACAATTCGTATGAATTTTTACGAATGTGCTACATCTAACTAGCCCTAAAAATACCCGGTTTGGACAAATCGTACTACCTCTGCTTACCTACAAAAAAAATTAAAAATAAATAAATAAATAAATAAAATATTAAAAAATGACCACAAAATAAATACAAATATATTTATTTAAATTTAAAAGACATTAAAAACATTTCAAAGAAAAAAAAAAATGCGTTCCCCATGCAATTGTATTTGTGTACATATATTTCTGGCTTTAATATGTTGAAGGCAGTCCGTAACATATCAATTTAGCATGTATAGTTGCTCAGATATCAGGATGTCCCACCTAAGGGTCGTGTTGCCTTTCTTCTCATCTGTTTTCTGGTGTGAACAGCTCAAGGGTGTTTTGTGTTTGTATATATCAGAGCGGGGCATCTGGCGCATGTGTTATTTGTGTTTCTAATGCACTGAATAATTCATGCTGGTTTGTTTTATTGTTTATGCTAGTTCAAGCAGAGATAAGGGGAATGTAAGAAGGAGATTTTTTTTTCCATTGAGATGAAGTTTGGCCGGTTAACCTTGTGTGTGAGAGTGCTGCTGTGTAGTGGTTTGTAATCTAAGAGGGTTGAGAGGGTTTCTCTAGTCACGGCAGGTTGCAAACCTGAAACATGCTGAGTGTACATAGATGAACCCTGACTCGCAACTTTCATTGTAAGGCAAATAAGGCAAGGCAATATCACCCCAGCCTCCTTCACTTTCATTCATTCTCTCTTTTTGGAATGCTTTGTTACTGCGGCAGTATTATGCATGTTATACAATTTCTTTAAACACCATGTCACAGTTTAATTATGTGAACTGGACTTGGAAATGGATTTTACACACAGCATTCTCATGTAAAGCATGCCGTACAGTAACTTCACGTAATCTATGTGTTTAATTGATCTGTCACCCACATGTCATTGTGTTCATGTATATCATTTGTCACAGTGTAGATCAGTGGGTGGGCGGACAGAGGTTGGCACTGACAGTTTAATGCATGTGACCCCCAGCCATTCGCTGCTGTCCCAGCAATTACATTCATCCCTTCAATTAATCAGAGGCACCAGCGTTCCCCGCTCCAGGGACTAAGAGGAAGAAAACGACCCGATTCACTCCTCTCTAATTTGTCCGCTAATTAAAACGGTTTTAGCCTGACTGGCCTCCAGCTCTGAGAGAGCTTTAAATCGCAGATTAAAAATAAAAAATAAATCTCGCCCAAAATGATTTTATTCCCATCGTGCACCACAGAGGGCAAGATTTTCAGACTATATCCGCGCATATTTGAATGTGTTCTTATATAAATGATCTAAATAATTCCATTATTATTAAGCCAAAGAAATAAACTAATGCAAAATAAATACAGATTTGTGTCTGTTTGAAATATTTATGCTGTATATGATATGATGCTGTAGGCCCAAAATGACGCATGATGTCAGGCTGTGACCCGGCAGTCAGTCTGTGTCTGGTTGTGTTTTGTTTTTAGCTCTCAATAATAGTAGCAAAGTAAGCCGCTTCAGAAATAGCTGGATGGACTAAGGGAGTGGCGACTGGTAAATTTTGCCCTATTTTGACACACCACACCCTTGGGCTTATTTTTTTATTTTTTTTTCTTTCCAAATGTGTTTCTGTTGCTGGTACATTGAAGCACTAGCAATGCCAATGTCATGGGTTTGATACTCAGAAAAAAAAAGAAATATATATATATATATATATACATATATAAATTAAATGAAAGAATGACAACATTCTTTTTATAGGATCTTCTTGGTGTGATTCTGATGTCAATGGAACATCCCAGAGCCCCGTGGTGCCCATTCCCTGGTCCGTGCGGGATACACTCTCTCCTGCAAAACATCTCTCATAGTCAAAACACACAGCTGAACATTTTTCTAAGAAGTGTTGGCACCAGAGGGGTTATAGAGAGCACAAGGGTTAGTGAGAGAAACAAATGTGGAGGATCAAGTTTGTGTGAGGAGAGATTATGTGCATGGCATTCGTGGGTTTGAACACACGTGTTTAAGCCTGTGTGAAAGATTGACAGACCAATTAGTGGCTAGCTTTTATTTTATTTCTATTATTATAAAATTCAGATATGAATCATTATGCATGCATATGGGTGTTCTACTATGCATATATGGATCAAAATGTTTGAGCATGATAAAAGAAATAGACTAAAACCAAATTTAAAGAGACTAAACCTTAAACTGAAAATTTGTTGAAAACTTACTGACAACCAGGCCAATCCATGTAAATGAATTTGGTTCTTCATCTAAAAAGATTTGGACAAATTTACCATTATTAAGCTCACCAGTGGATTCTATGTACAGTAGTGAATAGAACTGCATATTTCTTTCCTTAATCAGATGAGGCATCTTTTTCACTGGAGAAAGCAGTATTATGGAGAGTGGAATTTTAGCAATAAGCAATGCAGATTGAAGTTAAAGGATACATTTGTTTATTACACACATCTTTTTGCTTCAAAAGACATTCATCTATGGACAAGACTCAAGGTGTGGATTATTGTTATGTTTTTATGAGCTGTTTGGACTCTTATTCTTCAAAGGGGATGCATTGGTGAGCAAATGATGCAGTGCTAGATTTCTCCAAAAATGTTCCAATGAAGAAAATAACTCAGAGTTCTTACTCTAGATATCATGAGGGTGAGTAGATTTTCATCAAATCTTTTTTTCTGGGTGAGCTATTCCTTTAGGCTTGAGGGTAGCAAAACATTTTTGAGGCCTTTAGACAAGCAGACAGTTAGAGAGGAAGAGCAGGGAATAAAAGGTGACAGTGATCAGAGAGGGTTCCACTGGTTGGGCTTTGTCCGTATCACAGGGGCTCTGACGTCCCCCCGGTTCCTCCATTGGAATTGCTAAATCTGACCTTCAACAAGACATTTAAAAATGACCCCAGATTGTTTTTTCTCTCCCGGTGCTGTTCCAGAGACCTCTTTTTCTCTGTAGACAATGAACTGGTAACTCCTGGAATAAACTACAGTTGTGTTGTAAATGAAGATAAATGTAAAACAAGTATATAGCTTCTAGTGACAAGATGCTTTATTACCATCCCATCTGACCCCATCCTAAGGCAGTCTGCCCTGGACATAAAGAACATGTTTATTTAATAAAAAAAGATGTTTTTTTTTTTTGCAGCAAGTGCTGCTGAAAGAAAGCTAAACATTGGGGAAATATGATGAATACAAAAGATATGTATTTATATCTGTCAACCAGATATAAACATCACATCCTCATCGAAATACAATGTAATTAAAAACAGAAATCAAATGCATTTTAACCCAGTCCACAAAATTCATTGCTATGCATGCCATGCATAATTTGCTATTTTTGACCTTTTTTAATTAATGTTGCAACATGCATGTTTATTATTATACAGAAGACTGCAGTGCAATACTAAATGAACTAGTTTATATTGCCTACTTTATTTATTTACCAACAGGAATTAAAAAATAATCTTTTTTTTCTTTCCCCGTTTATTTTATTTGATAAATATTATAATATATATTTATATATATATATATATATGTGTGTGTGTGTGTGTGTGTGTATATATATATATATATATTTTTTTTTTCCAGAAATATTAAATTTTACCTAAATGCCTTCTGTGAGGGTGTTTTTCTGGTC
>JAUCMS010000052.1:17325134-17339338 GCA_032357445.1 Enteromius radiatus | reverse complement strand
TGTGCTCTGTATATATATATATATATATATATATATATATATATATATATATATATATTTAATATGAAAAAATAACATAAAATAAAACAAGTAAGAAACTAACATGTATTAAATGTATTTCTGCAAATATATATTTTAAATCTATATTAGTGACACATTTTGTATATTTTTAAATATATATTTTTTCAATTTTTAAATAATTTACATTTTCAATAAATACCATTTTTCAATCTATTCTAATTTTGTTGTTATTTCCTACAGCCAATATACTGGAAAAATTAATATTACAAGATAAATTATAGGCCTTCACATAAGCCTAAGCACAGCAGATTTTTTTGCCATCCATTCGGTGTGATTCAAATGCAGCAGAAATGACACACTTCTCCTTTAAGAAATAAAGCAAATGGCAAATTCACGGCCAGTTGCTAAAGATTCTAATTCATCCTATTTATACCATCCATTTTTTCACTAGAATGATCGTCATGACGATTACTGTAGTGGAAATGCAGACTAAAAGAACAGATGGGCCGGACTGATGAGAGCGAACTGTAGAATCTTCCCCATCAATCCTGTGTGAACGATCCCCGAGGACTCACATGTGGTCGGCTTCCGTCTGCCATGTTTCCAAGTTTAGGCCGTAAGAACACACACACTTTTGCACATACTCTCACCCCTGACTCATGGGTGGGCTTCAGCGGGGCCCAGGCGTACAGATGTGCACCTCCAGATGAGCATCAATGTCCCACATAAACGTCTTTTCTTTCACTCTCTGTCGCTTCTATTACCTTTCTCTCCCTTTCCTTCTCAGTAACTCTGGTCTCTACTATTCTTACACGGTAATCAGGAAACACTTCACTGCGGCCCCTTGAATGTAACATTTAATTAACCCTGCAATTATTGCATCTGGAGCTTATTAACATATCAAATGAGCGACCGCTGGGACTCAAAAAGGAACTGGGGCTTTTGGGAAGCATTGATTACCTTTTCAATGCACAGCTTGCTTCAATATGACTCATTGTGTTTAAAGCAGCCTGTTCATTTTCCCCCGTGCTCATTTTGTAAAATGTAAATGTCTTTTAGCACATTTTCTCAGCTCATTAGTTTGAGGTTCACGTCAGCAGCATGCAGAGGTGCTGTGGCTGATGGTAGTTGGTGGAGGTGATGCACATCTTCCTGCAGGTTTGCTGTGTTGGGAGAATATATGAATAATTTCTTGTTTGTTTGTTGATTATGCTGAGGTTGATCGGCTCGGGGGAGATGGTCTCGGCTCAATGTGGCTCGGCGGGAGGGACGTTTCTGTCTTTAACCTGTCAGGCAAGCCCTGTGATCTGTTGGATCTGAGCTGTCAGGTGCTTGTCATGTCAGGGACTTTCATACAGATACTGTAGCACTTGTTAAGAAGGGCAGCTTTTGGTGTAAAGATCTGATGTCTGTAAAATAGCAGCTCTGTAATTAGGCTGTATATGTTTATGAAGCTGGGTAAGGCAAACATCATTTCTACTATTGCTCATAACAAGGGTTTGAGAATTTTTCACACATTCACATATATATATATATATATACATACTAGCGTTCAAAAATTTGGCATCAGTAAGATATTTAATGGTTTTTAAAGATGTTTCTTATTCTCATTTATGCTGCATTTATTAGATAAAAAATGCAGGAAAACTGTAATATTGTGAAATATTATTTTAATTAAAAAAAAAGTTTTCTGTGTGAATATATTTTAAAATGTAATTTATACATGTGATACAAAGCATCATTACTCCAGTCTTCAGTGTCACATGGTCCTTTCAGAAATCATTATAATATGCTGATTATTACTAGAATTGTCAATGCTGGAATATATTTTTTGGAACCTGTGATTTTTTTTTTTCTTATTTTTTTTTCTTCTCAGGATTCTTTGATGAATAACAAGTAAAAAACAACATAATTTTGTTACCAAGTATAAAACATTTCTAAAATGTAAATCTTTTTTGTTCATTTAATAGATTATTGGTTAATAAAAGTATTCATTTCTTTCAAAGAAGAAAGTATAAAAAAATAAAAATAAAAAATACAAATTTTTGAACAGTAGTGTAACAGCAAACTACTGTAAGAGTAGTTTTGAACAGTATTGTCCATTTTAAATAAATACTTCTCCTTTTAATATTTTAATGATCAAAGAATCCTAAAAAAAACTATTAAGCAGCTCAGCTGTTTCCAACACTGATAATAATAAATCAGCATATTAGAATGATTTCTGAAAGGATCAAGTGACACTGAAGACTGGAGTAATGATGCTTTGTATCACAGGAATAAATTACATTTTAAAATATATTCACACAGAAAACAGTTATTTTAAATTAAAATAATATTTCATAATATTAAATTTTTTTCTGGATTTTTTATCTAATAAATGCAGCCTTTATGAGCAGAAGAAACATCTTTAAAAACCATTAAATATCTTACTGATCCCGAATTGTTTATATATAAAACCTACAATATAAAAGTGTTAATGCATGGTGTCATTTCCACCATTGTCATTTTAAAAGTCACTACATCATTTGAGATGTATTCAAAAGCCAGAAGCTATTTTTAAAGTGAATTGTTAGCATTTTAGCATGTCTCTCTCTCTCTCTGATCCAAACTTTGATCACTCATGTATTTCGTTGCTGTAACAGGCCACTGAATTTCAAATGATCTATTCTGTTGAATAACCGCACATGTTTGTCTTTGACCTCCAGTGTTGTTCTCTGCATCCACGGCTTAGCACAGATGGCTTTAATTGTGATTTTGCAGGCATGATGAGTTCTGCCCTTAGAAAGACAATAAACACTTTGGCACACAATGCTATGTGTTTGTGGATAGCATAGCATATGGAGAGACTTGTAGGAGTGAAGAGGGGTACCAGGTGCTGGGCTTCTGTGATGGAGTCTTTTGTTGGACAACCAATGGAGTCAAAGGCGCACCTCGATGAGCAGTTTTATCACAAGATTGCCTTGTCCTTGAGACAAAGAGAGAGGGAGAGAGAGTGAGGGGTGAAAAAGTGAAAGAAAGCAATTATTTCAGAGAGAGGGCACCTTCGGAGCCTGGTGAACATATGTGAGATCTCACATATGGAGAGAGGTCTGATTGGCCATGAGCTGATGAGAAAACCCGCACAGGTGTGTTTCTACCAATCTCACAACCCTCAGGGGGTCAGAGACGAACTCCAGCCGGTCATGAGAGACACTTTACAGTCTTTCTGCATGTTACGCAAATAACATCTGGCTGGGAGCAACAACGAAAAAAGAGTGAAAGTTTTTCAGACGAAATTTGTGTTTTCAGTTACTTCTCTATGATCTATCTGTCTATACCATCAGCTAATATGACAGTTGTATGAATGTGTTAGTAATATCTTCACATTTCAATTAATTTGACAGGTTTCTTCTTCTAAAATCATCCTTAACAAAGCAAAGCTCAAATATTTTGTACACGGCAGCGCACAATGGATAACCTGCAAAAGCCTGTAAATTACTCAAAATACTTAGCTCATCTCAAAAGTAAATATTTATGTCTATGAGAATATCAGTGCCATCAGCATTACAAATCTTATTGTCACTGTTCACAAACTAGATTCAGTGTGTATAGTGTAAGCCATGGCTATGTTTTAATGTCAGTGATTGGATACATTACTTTATATGGGTTGTTCACTAGGCTACACATTATAGTATGTGGGATATTGATTGCAAGATATTGGGCATTTATGCATTTACGTTTGGTCTGTCAGCAAATTACAGTAAAATGCCATTGTGATACAGAAAAGTATATACAACATGAGTCAAGCCCATATATATTGTATATGTCATCTTACAGATGCAAAAAATGATAGATGAAGGCTTTGGAGGCAATGTTTAATCATTTTTTAACATGTACATTTCAGACCTTAAGAATTCTCAGTCAAGTATTATATGTTCAGATGAAGATCACATGCGATAGGATTTGTCCATAATCGGTTGCGAGGATGCAGTCGGATTCATGTGTAGGTTGTGTTAATGAAGAGCAGAGTGATACAGGCAGGGTCAAAACAGGAGGCAGGCAGGTGTAGCGTAGACAGAGCAAGAGAATGGTCAGAATCCAGGCAAGGGGCGATAACAATGTACAATCCGTGGGGCGAGACAAAGGCGAAGATCAAAGGGAAGCAGGGGTCGGCAACGATACATCCAAATTGAATACTAACACAAGGAAAACTACGAAAACACGAAATGGAAAACGAACAGGCAGACAGTGCAATGGACCGTGAGAAACAGACTAGTGCGGCGTCCGAAATCGCTTACTTCCCTGCTATATACAGTACGTGAAAAACAGTATGTTTATACAGGTGAAACTGGGTCAAAGGGCGGAGCTAGACAATGAAATGCTACAGTAACTGATGAGCGGGGCGAAGACATAAATGAGTACACGTAACAGCATAGAGACATGAGTGAGAGTCCAGGAAAACACACATAAATGGCTTGCTGCTGGAGTGCCAGCCGGAGAGCTGGGCTGACACGTCCAGCTGATCATGACAGGTTACATGAACTAAGTATGGTAATTTATTCAAAAGAATGTTGCTTTTATGGTGTGTACAAGTGACTAGATGGTTTGTAGACTGAACAACCAAGTACTTCAGATGAGATCTGGAAAAGACCAAAGCACTTGAAAAACTTGGAATAAGAAAAAGTATTTTAACATCCAAATTAAACACTTAATTTAAAAAAAGGAGTAAATAATGTCCTTTTGTAAAAGCGAAATTAAAAATTAAAGCATTTAAGTACTCTGGCATCCAACAAGGTTACTGGAAACATTTTTTTTATTTTTGCCATTATCCGTCTCCTTTTGTTTTAGTGTTTGTAGGTACGCGTTATTTCATTATTTCAGAATGTGTGTGCTGTTCGAGGTCATGATGGAAAGTATGAATTTAACAACACTTTGCTTTCACGGTGGCTCGACAAGCCACCTTGTCTCTGGGAGGTGTGTGGCTTTGTCTAATCTAATTTTGCTTTGCAGCTGCTTTGGTCTCTGACGTCAGCCCTTTGTGCTTCAAAGGCAAACCCACAGAAACTGTGTGACAGGGAAATATGGAAGGAGTTATTTTGCTACAAAGAATCCGTGGCCTCAAGCAAATTCATAATTTTCACACTGATACGCTGGAGCCAGTGTCTTTGCACTTACTGCCTTTTATAGCTTTTGTTCCAGCACGCTGAGTCAGAGGAGACATTCGTTCTCATTTGTCACATTAAATGACCAGACTAATCATGCTGGGGAACATCATGGAACATTTGTAACCCTACAGTGGCAATAAAAGTCCATTAAACAGAAAGAGTCTCATATTGTTAAAGTGCCCTGGTCAGATCCGTTGTTGAGTTGGTTGCAAACAAGGTGAACTTAATGTCCTGACTGCAAAACTTGGTTCAAATTCCACATATTCACTGCTTACATGAGTTACCCTGAAATGGGTCATTTAATGTCTGGTTAATGAGCAAACAAGTTTACCCATTGATATACTATAACGTGAGGTCATTTCTTTGAAGATAAAAGCCCCTGGTGAAGTTATTTTTTCGTTCTTCATAAGGGATAAAAATAACTAATTAATAAGTAGTGAACTTTTCTATAATAGTTTGGTTCCAAACTCCCGAAAAGAGAATGATGTACCGGGTCGCTAAACACCCAAGGTATGCATTTAAGGGTTAATAATGTTATTTGAATGTTATTTGCTCATAAAATGGTAGCCAACAACTTTTTCACTTGTTATTCTATAGCAACAACAATGATCAACAGAACCGTTTCACAACCATTTACTCCCAGTTTTGAAATAACGCAAACGGATAACAGGATTGAAAACACCTTTGAAAGCATTTGTCTCTCATAGACAACACTTCTCATAGCTGTTATACATTTCTGAAGACATGTACAACATCACACAGTCTGTACAAGTGTGCAGAATACAACGGAACAGGAAGTGCTTCCTGTTTTGTGAATCATTAAATGTTCAGTGCTCAACTGCATTCGAAGAGATGTGCTTCTGGTTTTAAAAAAAGAGCTGTGTGGAGGAGTCCTGAATGTCCTCTTGTATATCAGGAATTCATCTGAACGCCTGCAGACCTTTAACTTGTGTATGAGTTACTTTATATTAAAAAGAGACACATCATGGCTCATAATTATTAATTTGGTTATTCACAAAAACTTCTGCTGTTTTAATAAATAATACTGACTAATGAAAGAAAACGCAGAAACTTACAATTGGTCATTATTCTTCTGAAATTAATTCAGTTTAGTTCTCTCCCATAAAAACTGATGGTAGGTAGGCTATTTATTAGCATCATGGCATTATTAAAAGTCATAAAGGACAACATGGCTTTTATATTTCATTTTTTATGAGCGAGGAAAGGGTTTTATGACCAGTGATAATAAAAGAAGTGACAAATTCTCACACAAGAAATACTTTTCTAAAAAAAGCATCCTCCAAAATTAATTCACATGAACATTGCGCAATGTAACAGCAAATATTATTTTTTTTTTTTAAGTGTATGTAAATGATAATGACTATTTTTTTATTGACTTCTCACTTTGAACTTAGGAAGCTGGAAAGAACCTGTAATCTGTTTTAATGTTGATAACAATACTGACAAAATATCAAAGGGGCAAGCTTATCTGTTTGATTAATTACTAATTTGATTAATAATTTGGACCGTATCTGTAATGACTGTGGCGGACAAGTTCGGATTAATGTTTGCAAACTTTAATCAGGACTGGACCACAGTTCTCATGACCGTGTCCCTGAAACTGGACCCGACCACGGCTCTCCTGCCGTGACTTAAAAACTGGACATGACAATGGCTCTCCTTGCTGTGATTCGGGGCTTGGACCCGACAACGGTTCTCCTGACCGTGATTCGGAAACTGGACCGGTCAACGGCTCTCCTGGGCAAGGTCAGGGACTTTGCTAGGTAAGGGTTCGATGACTTGAACTAACGGACCTAGAGGTTGTGCAGCCACCAGCGGAACCTCCGGAGAGTCTACGACCAAGTCGATGTCTCCAAGGGTCATGCAACCACTGGCGGAACCTCCATGGTTGGAGCTAAACAGACCGAGAGTATTCGTGCCTTATCGAGAGGTTGTGCAGCCACCAGTGGAACCTCTGGAGAAACTACGGCATCTCTGCAGGTTGTGGAGCCATCGGCGGATATCTTGTGAGCTGACTCTGTTTGAGGCTTGATGGTCATCTTGTCTGCTGATTCTTGTAGTGATGGGTCGTTCTTGAACGATTCGTTCATTTTGAACGAATCCTTAATGTGACTCGGGAAGAATGAGTCCTCTCGTGGGAGTGATTCGTTCAGTCGCACATGCGTCATATAGTTTCTGTGTTGTATTGAGCCGGTAAGTGCCAAGTGGTCACATGAAAAAAGAACGAACGACTCAAACCCGAAGACTCGAGAGACAAACTAATCAATTCTGTTTCCGGCTCAGGCTGCATAGGTTAACATTACACATCTCTTGCATTCCCTGCCTCTCTCTATGTTCTTCTGCTTACATGCTCTCTTTCTTTCCGTTATACCCTCACACCCTTTTCTTGTTGGTTATTTGAAATGTTTACCTGGTCTCATTCATCTCAATTTCACATTTGCAGAGACAAAAGACAGAATTGAGACACATCTCTCTTTCCTTCCTCGGAGTCATTGATCACCATTACCGCCCAATAAACAAATTCTTTGCATGGCATAAAACCAACAGAACAAATAGACACAATATTTGATGTAGCACGTGCCTGCCACATGAATAAAACACATTCATGCAGTATGAATGAGCTGATTTGAGTATGTGCTCTTGGTTTTTCTGCAGTTTTCAAATAATTGTGTATCTTCGCCAAAAAAAAAAGTCACTAATGAAAATGCACTCCTGAGGAGATCCCCTCCTTGACCTCTGGGACTTTGACGCTTCACCTCTGACCTCTGGGGTGTGCGGGACAGTGTATGTATTTGTCTAATTTTGAGAACGTCTGGTTGTCTACTGGTTATGTTTTGGCATCTATACCTGTCTGCTTGAAGTATTGATTCAGCACCTAGCCAGTGACCTTATGACCTTAGCCTACTTGGCTGTGCACAGAAATACATCATTCTGTTCAGTCATTACGTCTGTCTCTTCTCTCTCAATAATGCCATTGCCTTCACCAGTCTGCCATAATAGACCTGTTCAACTTCACCCTCTGCTGTTTTCATTCCTCTCTTTATCACTCAGTATATCAGTTAATCTCTTTTAACACATTTTTTCTTCAAGTGTTGACTTTAGACCACTCAACACAAACTTGCAGTCTTCACTGGCTAACATTTTGCTATAAGGAAGCTTGAAAATCAGCTCATTTATAATCTGTTATGCTTATAATGTCATAGCAATTAGTGAATTGAATTGACCTCCCTTGTGTGTGTATATATATATATATATATATATATATATATATATCAACGCCTCTTCAGCATTCAACAGTTGTCCAACGTTAATAATGATGTATGGCATTAAACAAAGGTAATTGCAATAATAGAATTTCCAAAGGTACAGTATCAGTCTAAGAAAATTGATCATTTATATAGTGCAAAAACCTTAAGTGGACAGAATTAAGTGCATAATGGACTTTTACTCTTTTATTTAATTATATGAATAAGTAGCTGTTATGCCTTGAGGGAGAAATCATCTTACAGTTATATTAACATGTTGTCATACATTTTACATTAGATATCTCTCAGTGGGCGAATTAATAGATAGGAAACAGATGGTTTAATGATTTCATCAGGAGAAATATGTTCAACTATTATTTTACAGTTTCTTTTTTTTTTTTTGCATCTGTTATAAATGATAAACTGGAGATTATTTTAAAACCTTCTACATACAGCATGCATAATTCATGTTCCTTGACTGGATTATTCTAACATAATAGCCTACAAATATATTAGTTTTAATGAAGCAGGTCTGTAATCCCTAGAGAAAGCTGTCCGTTAGTATTTCCATTAGTCTCAGTATGTCCATGAGCCTCATAGTTTTAAAGGGATCATAGCTCACATTTTTTGTACCCCTAAAATAATCATAATTTATTTTAATATGAACATTTTCTATTTTTTGGTCACACTTTATATTAGGTGGCCTTAACTGCTATGTACTTGCATCAAAAATAAGTACTATTTATTTATGTGTATTGTGCTCATATTGTATAGGAAAATACATTTGCTGCTATTGAGGTGGGATATGGTTTAGGTTAGGGACAGGTTTAGTGGTATGTTTAAAATACAATGTAAAAACATATATGTAGTGCATTGTACCAAATAATTAATTTACATTTAAGTACATATTAGGAAAGTAAAGAGGGACCCTATTTTCTTTCTCTGTCCCCTATTATACTTATACTTATTATATAAGCTCACAAACACAAGATGCAGTTTTATTGTCCAAATTAGATAAAAGTTTTGGAAAGGCTTCTTCACACTGTGATAAGTTCAAAATATTACAAACAAACCGCCCTGAAATATGTAGCTTGAACTGTCCTTCAGAAGGATATCTGAACTTACTGTATGTATTTATATAGTAGACTACAGTGGACTCTTTTATCTCAAAAGATCAAGGAAAATCTGATTCCTTATGATATATAACCCCTTTAAAGACCAGAATCAATTTGAATCATTGCATGGAGACATTTACGGCGAAAAGACTAAACTGAAACATTGATTCTTGGAAATTCTGCTTATTTAATTATTAATAGTAACTCACACAAGTGGCTTAGCATGATTAATTGAACTTAAGTATGGACTGAAAAAGAGCACAGATTTTGGCACTCTGCTATTAACAGACACTTTGACATTGTGTGAAAGTTTTATGTTGTACTTGTGGCTGGTGGAGATTTTTCTTCTAATTTTTGGTAGGTTACATCGACATGCCAGTAGATGGCAACAAGCAAATGTGTGTTCAAATGCTGATTCATTCAGGAGCTAAGCACATGACTTTTGTTTTGTTATGAGTCAGTGAAGCATGCATTCAACTGATTCTTTGGCAGATCAAAAACAGAGAAGTCTACTGCTAATTTTGTGTCTAAAAATGTAAACACCATATTATATTACTTTAGTAGCTTATCTAATGAGCTGTTGTTTAAAAACAATACTACTTCCACTGTATTTAGGCTATTTTTTGGTCATGCACGTATATGATTTTTAATGAATCCATCTGGTATGTTAATACTTAGAGTGGCGCCTTTTTTAGTAAGCTTTGTTGTTTGAATTACTTGGTGTTTCGTTTGCATAAACGTCTTTTCAAAAGATACAAACAGCGTGTTCTTCTTACAAGAACTCGATTATAGCTGTGCTGAGTGTGCGAGTCTGGAAAAGTTTCAGGAACATGACCATCGCACTTTTTTCACCATCTTTCATGTGAGTAATTATTTGCACCTGAGTGGCTTGAGACAACTTGTTGTCTTGTAACACACACATTATACTGTATCGTTCATTATATGCATTTATACAGAGTATTGTTTATGTGCAACGAGTATAATACCAAACGATTTATAATACACTTGTAAATAATTGAATAATTAGGGTTTGATTATTGATTAACTTAAAGGTTTACTCCATGCCAAAATTAAAATTTTGCATCTTTTTGTCCAAAGGCAAACAAAACTTTTACAGATGGGGTAATTAATGACAAAAATGTTCAATTTGGGGTTGAGTAACCCTTTAAGTATTTGAAATTCCTCGAAAATGAGGTTAGTGAAGAGGCATAATTAACTTGTTTAAGAGTTTTAAAGTGAATAGTTTTGTTTAGCCTATACATAAACTGAATGGACAAAATGGCCTTGATTCAAGAAGCTGTAGATTTAATCTGAATTGTTTCAGTCATTAAAAATATTCATGATTTTGTGATTTATTTTAATACTTAAAAAAAAAGAGAAAAGAAAAGTGAAAACAGTGGAAACTATCAACCACCTCACAACAATATTACGGCACTTTAGTGACCTTTACCAAATATTCTTATTTATTTACGTTCTTACACCACTGAAATGAATCTGACGGCTGCTAATTAATGTAAATGAGCCAATTGTTTGCTTGCTAAGACGTCGTTCTGAACTTGGACACTGATGCATAGCTGCAAGTAACATTATGGAGAGCAACAGTAAAGATCCAATTAATTGTCTCCATAGGGGGATTGATTTTTAATGGTTACTATAAACCTTTAAAGACAGACCTACAAGGTTGTTAATAAATGTTTTGGTTGAAACTATCAGCCCCTATTATTTTAGTTTATTTTTAAAACATTGTGTTTAACTGCAGAATTTCTGGTGGAAAACTACAACTACTATTTACATATTTGTGTGCATATATTTTGCAATAAGATAACTATAAATCAATAGTTTTCAGAATGCTTTTATATAGTAATATAATACTGTATTTCTTTAGTTAAAGCAGGTAAATGTTGTAACTTTATCTATTTAATTCAAACCTATTTTTGCTTCAAATCAAAGTTTGTAATGTTGTGCTTTACCTTGTAACTGGTTGATTTAGTTACTAGCTTGCAATGCTGTAACAAAGACTTTTTTTAAAATCCCAAAAGGAAAAACACTTTCATCAATCAAGGCCGCTGAAAACCCTTTCCCTCTATTGAAGTGAAACAAAAGACACACATACAGTTAATTTATAGTTATGAACTGATTAAGCAGTCATTAATTTGATTCTTCTGTTAGAAGTATTCAGTTATTAAGAAATGTTTATTTAGGTTTTATTTTTGCTTGTAAGTCAGCCATTCGGCTTGTTTTGATCATTCAACTTGGAATAATCTGAAAGCACTGCGGTAGCTGGTTCAAACACACTTTTAATATCACAAAAAAACAAAAAAAGAAGCATACATAACCTTTAATCAGTGCTTATCAGCATTCCCATGCTGTCGGACAGAGCTGTCAGAGACAACATGGGCCTGCAATCCGCATCTTTGCTTGGAGCAGTAGGCATGAACTTTGTCTGTTTTCTGATCTGCCTCTTTATTCCTTAATCCCCCGTGGGGGCCTTGATGGAGACACACTCCTCTTATAGGTGAAGAATTTGGATGAGCCAAAGACAGACATTTGTTTTAAATTGGGGGTAAAGGAAATGAGACACAGAGAAAGAAGAAGGGAGCGCTTTCTCACATGGCTGATGGACTGTGCAGAGAGCCAGGGGGGGTGGGGGGGGGTTCAGCCCCACAGGAGAACATGCCAGCAAAACACTTTAGGGAAAAGTGGCTTGAAAAAGACATTTAAAGCTACAGACGCAAAAGGGCTGACATTTTCTGTCCTTTGGGGCGGATGTAGAGATTAAAAAAAGCCAGGAAAAAAAAAAGGATGTGTTAGTCTTTGTGAGTTTGTGTTTTAACTGAGAGGTCAAATAAACCTTTGTGTCTTGATATCATCTGGTATTTGTTTGTTTGTATGGAAATTTGTTTTCATACATCTATAATTTCTGTAAATGCCCACAATGTCTGTTCCAAACATAGTACAGAGGTGGTGTAATTACGCTGCCTTGTGAGAACTGTTTTAGTCAGACTTTCCAAGGCAGCGTCACATCAATCTTTGACTGACTAAGCAATCCCCTAATGCACTGTGACAAGCTCAGAGGAAAAATAAATCCCATATGCTTGAAATGCTGGCTATATTTATAATTTTTTCATTATTGGAAAGTATGAAATACTTATGACTAAAAATAATATGTGCAGTTAAATTGTTTAATACAACAGTATTAAACAGTACTTATACTACAGGGCCGTTGAATGCTTGAATCTGATTGGCTGACGAACGTTCTGAGGTGTGCAATTATTTTCAGGGAAACGCGCTCCGCTTCGCATCGTGGCCGCATCACCACCTCGGGTGTGCATTATTTTTCTAATAATTAACGGCCCGTTGTCAATTATTCCTTACATCAGTGTTATTATTTTAATTAGCATAATGTGTTATTTGCTTAGTAACATCCTGACTTCAAACTGTTTGTGTGGTGTGAAGAGCCACCAACCTTCAGGACTGACAATATTTCTTGCTCTTCTTGATTTCAAAGATTTGCGACATCGGGTGACCAAAATTCTATGTAAATTTAAGTTTCTAATGTCAATATTAAATTGATGTCCAACACCAACATCAGCTGATGTTAATATTTTGTCTTTTTTAGGTTATATAACCAAAATCCAACACTGAGTCAAAGTCAAATTGACGTCAATTACTTGCAAAATGCAACATCATTTATATATTATGATGGTTATATTAGACAATAAGTGTCATATGACATGAACCAACCAATGAGAAGTCAGAACTAATAAGACAACCAATGAGAACATTACACATGCAACCAAGGAACCAATCAAGGGTAGCACATGATGTGATCAAATGAGGAGCAAAACACATGACAAACCAGAACTAGACTAAGTGCATGAATGCAAAGTAACTGCACTTAAAGGAATAATAATACTGCACACAGGCAGTTTTGGTCAGCAGTGACTTCCATAGTAGGAAAAAAATACTATGGAAGTCAATGGTGACCCAAAACAACCTGGTTACAAACTTTTTTCAAAATATCTTCCTGTGTTACTTGAAATCAAGAGGGTAGGCGCAATGTGCATTTCACTTTCATCTGCAATCAGTATGGAATGCATTTCTTTTCATGAAAGTAAACATGCACAAAGAGAGAAATGGATGTTCATTCCACTCAGAGGTTAAACACACAGCTCTCAGCGCACTGACACGTGTTATGGCATCAGATGAAACAGAATGTTAACCTTTCAGTATGTTTGGGATTCCATTTGGCAAGGAGAGTGGTGAGAAATATTCACTGTGTTAAAAAGATAAAATGTTTAGAGATGAAAATGATTTCATAAGCTTGAAGGAGAAAATAAGGTGAAAGGAAGAAGCTGGTTAGCAATTTGGAGCTGAAAGATGTTCTTCAGTATGTAAAACTGTTACTTCTGTATTTCTAAACGAAACATGTTTAGTGATAAAAATGTAGGGTGAAACTTATATGAGGGACATGAATTGGTGCTAGAAAACCCATTGAAAAAAAAGGTAAAATTGAAGTTGAACCCGATGTCACATGGACTGTTTTACTATGTTTTTGCTATGTTTCTGGACCCAGGAACATCTAGGTTACGAATGTAACCCACGTTCCCTGAAGGAGGGAACGGAGACGTTACATATGGGAACTCGCCAGAGAGACC
>JAUCMS010000052.1:17306266-17325034 GCA_032357445.1 Enteromius radiatus | reverse complement strand
TCACCTACATCATGGATGCCCTGGGGGTAAGCAAATAAACATCAAATTTTCATTTTTGGGTGAACTATCCCTTTAATGTTAAACCCCAAAGATAAAATATTAAGTAACTAAATGTCATATAAGCAAACAATACAATATAGACTTGTATTGTTTCATTCATTATTTAATAGACATGCCTTTATCTGGAGTTTCTTGACTATTTAATATTTTATTTCTGTATTTTCTATTCAATTATCAACTGCTATTTTGAACTCATTTTCCGGTAAATAAGGGGTTTTGTTAGAAAACCATGGTCTGAATCTGCAAAGATGCAAATGTGAACTACAAACTACTAAATGACATGCTGATAGGCTATACAGAGAAAAATGTGTTGTTTAATGACTAAAAAAAAAGCAGTGAAACACACAAAGCACACAGCCTTGAAATATTTCCTCATTTATTCCAATAAATTCAAACCATCTGCATTACAAAGAGACATATTGATTACAAAACAGAACAAAAGTGACACTAAACATATCGCATGACAATCCTTTTAAATTTAATATACCGTATGTCTAGATTTTCCATAACGATCATCTCTGGTTTGGGTCGGACTCTAAGATCACTGGTCAATAAGGAGAATAATTACATTCAGTTTAACATGAAGTTGGGTTACTGTGTCCTTGCTCATTATAAGAACTTGAACCACTTTCTTGCTTCAATGCTTTCACCCCCTAAAGGCAAATAACTATAAGGTTAAAGCCAGGGACACTCAGACAATGTTCTGAGCAAGGCCAAGTCAGACATGATGAATTACACCAACAACAGCAATTGTCAATCTCAGGTCTTTCTTAAAAAAACATTTAATTAAATGAGCTCCTAAGCTCTCATGCACAGATGCTCACTGGGTTTTGTTAAATTAAAAGAGTTACCTGTAGAATGGACATCCCTGAACTACACCTACAGTAAAATCATTGTCGGGGTTATGAAAGATTTATATTGAAATGGAAAGAAAAAAAGAAAATTTAATCTTCACTTTACAGCAGTCCAGATGAGTTCAAGTCACTGCATCAGTCACCTATAATGGAAACTCAATTAAAAGCTATATTCTGTCTGGAGATTGAAGATGAATGTAGTTTGCACAATCAATATTAGTCATTATATTTCAGGATACAAGTCATATTCTCAAATCAGATTACTGTGGACAATGACTTCCTATAGGTCATGTAAAGAGAGTAATGGCCATCTATTCACTTTCCAAACTGCGTGTCCTTTGTATGTTGTGGCATTATATAAAATGTATTAAAAAGGCTATTAATCTCTGTAAAAAAAATTATTCAATACACACTATGTCTATAATTTATTATTATTGTTGTTATTTTAGCTGAAGTACAGTATGTCACATTTTCGGTAAGAAAAAAAAAAGTTCTCCTATGCCAAATTAATATGCAGAGTCTACTATACATACTATTACATATGTATTATTACTGTTATATACTATTTTCTTAGTATATAACTATGTAAGATGTTTTTTTTTTAATAATAATGATTATTATTACTATTATTTATATAGTTCTGTGGTGCTGGTGGCAGAAAAGAATTGTTCTAAGCAATAATGAACTCATATGTCTGCTGGCAATAGGTTAGTTTGTTCCCAAAAAAAAAAAAAGTAAAAAATTATATTTTATGCATGATTTAACAATATAAAATGCTGTGATGGTTCAGCTGCATGATATAATATCATTTATTTGCTAATGGACTCTCTTGCATAGAAAAACATTGCTGATTGCTTCATTGAAGTGATGAGAGAGATAGTTCACCTCTTATCAACAAATACGCCCAGGATCAAGCGATCCATTTCAGCCGAACTGACATAAATGTGGAATTTTCCATGGGTATGTAGTCAGATGAACTGTACTGCGAGGCTGACACTAAAGGTGTGTTTAACGCTCATATTATCATTAATGTTTGAGCTAAAAGGGGTTGAGGTCAGGCTTCCTACTGAAATTTTAGACTGACAAATGGAGCTGGAACACGAGTAAATGACTATGGGGAAAATTGAAGGCAAAGCAGATTTTAATAGAACATCACTCAAAAACTGTACAGGGTCTATGCAGGTTCATTCACAGTCACGACAGCCACATATAACATGAAATAAGCTTATGTATAAGCCTTATTGTCTTGATAGTGGGTTGTGAAATAGAATATTAAGACCTGAATGTATTGCTTTACTTGCACTTAGGCTTAAATTTGAAAGCCTCAGTGGTTAAAAAGCCTTTGTGTCACAGATCACTCATGTCCATCAATCACTACTGCCTCGGCTTTTAGATGTACTTTGAAAATAAAGCTTAAATACTGGAACTATAAGATATAAGAGCACAAAATATCAGTTTATTTTTTTAAATATTTATACCAGTAGCCTGTGTGTGTGTGTGTGTGTCTATATATAGGCTATCTACAGCCTACCATATAAATATATGTTTGACTGTATTCATATGAAGAAATTTTTACAACACACCATTGCCAGGCCTTGTACTCCTCTGTGTCGCCCCCTATCGGTTCTATGTGGACTCACGGAACTAACTTAAATCTCTTCAATTACTACAGGTTTGATGTTTTGGTTATCGTACGAAATGTTGTGCTCAATGCACTGGCATGAAGCGAATTACTTATTTTGAAGTTACTTGTGCAATTCCACAATAAAAAAAATACTCATTTATTTAGTTATTAAATAGCATCTAAGCCTATTATTAGGGGGTATGTGGACATTTGTGGCCAAAAAAAAACTATATTCAAAAACAAAGATCTATTTTATAATAAATGTGTAGGCTGTAAAAATATTTTTATACAACTTTTTTTATACAACATATATTATCGAATTATTTCACAGTTAGTATGTTAAAATAAAATGGCGAAAATTAAACTTAAAAAAAAATGGTTAATTCAGTAAATGCAGTGGGCTATTTATTTGTTGTAGGCTATACATTGGTCTTTATATATAAATTATTTTTAGTTTATCAAAAGGGCACCTTTGTATTGAGGATGTTCTAGGATCTTGGTGCACGACCAGACGCTTATCCAAAAAACACTGCAAGCGAGAACTTGAAACAAAGCATTTTCTTTATAGTTACGAGTGTGAGCTTGATGTGTGTGTGAGTGGGGGAAAGTGGGTGTCGCTGTGTAGAATAATTATGCGAGACAAGGGAGGTATTTTCTGACGGGTGGCTTCACAGAAGACGCAACAACTCGAGGTTTGAGGACTGCTCTGTCTTCATCTGCAGTAAAGGTCCCGTGAACGGATTCGAGCTGGATTTTTGACAGGTAGGACCGAGCAAAATGCGGATATAATGTATCCAAACACACAGTGTCTCCAGATTCTGAACTCTTAAGTGGACCTATGATGATCTGCCTAAGGAGAGACGAGGGTGCAAGCCACCACAGAAGCACCGCGGACTGTTGTTGTCTGAGAAATGATAACAAATGAACGACACGGAAAGGAACATGGTTGAAAGGACCAGTAAATTTCTGTTGATCGTCGTCGGATCGGTCTTCTTCATGCTGATTTTGTACCAGTACGTGGCGCCCGGGGTGATAAACTTCGGCTCCCCGCAGGGGTACCTTCTCGGCGAAGAGGACATGACCATTTTCCCCACTCCGGATCCGCACTATGTGAAAAAGTACTACTTCCCTATTAAAGATCTCGAGCGCAACATCGATTTCGAAATCAAGGGGGAAGACGTGATTGTGTTTCTCCACATCCAAAAGACCGGTGGGACCACCTTCGGGAGGCATCTAGTCCAAAATGTTCGACTGGAGCTTCCGTGTGATTGTAGACCGGGCCAGAAGAAGTGTACTTGCTACCGTCCGAACCGAAAGGAGACCTGGCTGTTCTCTCGCTTCTCCACCGGTTGGAGTTGCGGCTTGCATGCGGACTGGACCGAGCTCACCAACTGCGTCCCGGGAGTTCTCAACAAGAAAGAAAGCAAGTCGAAAAAAACGAGGTGAGTGTGGTTTGCTTGTCCCTGCAAGTGCTGGAAGTAGCAATGTTTTCAAAACATTCAGTGTCGCGAGGAGTTAAAATACCTCTGAGAGATTCGGTGTGCGTAGTAAGGAAAATGTACAGCGTAAAAGTCTCCCATATTGGGATTGGCTTTGCTTGTGTCGATACCATTATGTTTTTTTTCTGTGTAAAATCGCCTCAGCATATGTTAAGCTGTGCGTTAACAACAGACTTCCTACATTACACAACATACCTACATTCTCGTTTGAAAACCTTGTTTGTTTAAGGTACTTAGTAAAGATTACAGTGTAAGTTTCGTGAAAGAATTGAATCCGTTACATTGTAATCGAAGTCAAACGCAATTCGGTTAGACAGCATCATTTTTTTTTGTTTTATTTAGGATACTGCTTCAGGGCGGGATGGGGTTTCCCTTTAGTGAACTGAAGTTATGCTGGAAAAGTCCACGATTTTTCTATATTGAAAATATTATAGTTGACAGCTAATTTAGTCATTAGTCTTCTGTTGGCACTTCAAGACGTATGTTAGATTGTTATATATATATATATATATATATATATATATATATATACACGTCCATCTTTCACTAATCAGCAAGAAATCCTAGTAATCTGTCTGCCTTTGTAAGACTGTGCTGCCAACTCATCTGACATTTGTACTTCCTCAAGGGAGGAATTTGTTTTAATTTTTTTCTGGAAGATTAATTATTTTGTTGACACTTTTACCTAGTCCCCTGAATTTTAATGCCACGCTTGGTAAACATTCTTTGTGCAATCACTTCAGGTTTGAATCCATCCTTACAAAATGAACATATGGGAACCATAATTTCATAACATGTCATAACTGCTGCAATATATTTGTAACTTGCAGTTTTGCTCTCATTTATTATTTTTTTTACCACAATGTGCCACATTTGACTGTAGTGTAAATTCTGATTCTTTTTCTGTGTAGAAGATGACTCGCCTCACTGTAGGCTTGAACCTACAATCTCTCAGTTTATAGCTCGGAGCTTTAACCACACCGCTATATCACCCCTTTTTCTACCCTGCATGCAATTTCTCTGAGTTGACCACAAATTAAGTGGCTCGGTTGTGTTTATTGTCACAACGACTAGAAAACCAAAGCAGTTTCAGTTAATACACAAGGAAGCTCTCCAGCTGTGCAACCAGATAACTAGTCAGACGCACAACAGGGTGTGTTTTAGCAAGCCTGCAGGGAGAGCTGAAATAACATCTTGTTTTTCTGGACAACTTAAAGACTTCTTTCAAGACTTCTTTGTGCGTTTGAAAATCACTGGCCTTAAATGCGATAATGGACATCGTGACTCATGTTTCAGAGTTATTAAGTGCATGGTAAAGGCATACATAGAACTTGCCTTACCTTTCACTTTCCCAGGTGCTGTTTCTAGGGATTTTTTTTAAAACTCCGCCGGGGAACTTTGTGGAATGCCTGCACATTCCAGTGTACTTTTAGCTAATGACCAATTAACCTCTTAAACCACTTAACTGACAACCTATTCATGGTGATGATGATGGGACAAATGTGCACTTCTCGGTAAATACCTTCTAGATCCAAGCACATTGCTATTGTTAAACGGCCACATTCTGTCAGCTCTAGGCTTGGTTGATGAAAATTGGGAATTTCATGGATGGTTATGTCCAATCACTGAGAAAGAGGGTTTAAAAGCTTGTCCAACTAGCCTAATAGATACCCCGCTGGCTGAGTGCATCACACATGCCTTGACGCACAGGCCTAAGTGACTCGCACTACCAAGAGAGCCGTCAGTTGTTACTGGCTGATCTCAGTAGCCCTACACCTACAGCCTCAGCCACACTTAAAGAAGTAGAGCGTCGTTCACTCTCCCCTGCTGTTGACGTGTTTTCAAGGTGCAATCGCCATGTGTTACTACACATGCGTAGTGTTTTATAGCACACAATTCAGTTTTAATACGTAAGTATAGTGGCCAGTATGCCATTTACAATACATAAGTATCATATTGGATGATATATATATATATATATATATATATTTTTATTATATATATTGAATATTTAATTGTGCATACTCATAACTTTTCCGTCGACCTTTGCCATCATCTACTGCTGATTTAAAGTTAATCTTGGAAAAAAAAAAACTTTCATAAAAACATTAAAACAGCAAAACAAAAATTATTCATACTGTACATAATAATATGATAAATTCACTTCAGTATTTAAAGAAAGATTACTTTTAAGTTTTATATGTTTTTATTATTTATTTACATCAAAATAGTGTAGAATTTTTAATATGACTTAAATTAGTTGTTTATCAGCCAAAGCATGAAATTAATTATTAGCTTACTGCTATCAGACAGAAATTTTACATCAGTTTAAAAATATAAATTCTCAATTATATTTGTAGTTACCAAGGATTTTATTTATTTATATATATATATATATATATATATATATCAACTTGAACGATTTATTTTGTTTTCATTGCCTGTACATGAGAAATTGTGTTTTGACATTTCTCTGTATATATTAGCTTGAGATCATCTATTTCCGGTCTAGTCAACTGACTATTGATTCTGCCAAAAGTAGTTGAACCTCTTGCTCTAATGGGTTTTATGGTGGGGGCAGTAGCTCGTTAAGATTATCATAAACTCCACAGTAAAGGCTCATTATCTGGACTTCCCCTGAGAAACGTCTCAATCACACACACTCATTGGTGTGTGTGTATGTGCCGTCGAGAGGGAGAGCAATTTGACTCTCAACCAGAAATAGAATAAGGTTAGTTGCACTAGACTGAAGATGTTGTAACCGATAGTTAGGATGGGGTCTGTGCACTGCTGAATTAATGTTGTAGCATGCCATTGCATCATGGAGAGGAGTCGTCTAAATCACAGGTCAAAGGGTTTAGCTTCATGGTGACTCATTTGAATTGCGTTCGTGACTGTTTCTTTGTGTATACGGGATATGTACGTACAAGTTAGTAAGCAGAACAGATCCAGACAGCCTTGGAAATATTTAAGCAAACTCAGCAGATTATAAGTAATCTGAAGAAAATGGAAGTGAGGAGACTTTACAAAACCTTCCACCACAATGCAAAGTTGTGTTTCAATGTTTTGGATGGCTGTCCAAAGTTAAAAGAGCCCATCTGTCAGCCTCTCTGTTTGTGCATTGATTAATTCCGTTTACTTTCTTTACTCATTTAATTGTAGTTCCAAAGGAATTTCTCAAGTGTGAAATGATGAATAGCGATCAACAACCCAAACTTAGTTGGGTAGCAATCATGTTAACAGCACAATCTGTGAAGTTTAATATCATGAGCGTTTTGAAGAAGACTCTTCTGCTTAACCCATCACCCACACAGTGTTAGGTTTCACCTAAGCAAACAACTATTGACAGCTTTAAGTCCAATCTGTCTGTAGCTCCTGGCAACAGACTGTTTATTTCGTCTGCATGTCATGAGAGTTGCTTATCTTAACGATCACGCAGGAAACTTCAGTTAAAAGTCTGTGATTGCAACCATAAACCTTACCATTATCAGATAATTAGATTGTTGTTTTAATGTTTGTTTATTAGGCTGTGTGTTAGTTAAGTAGAACCACACCTCAGCTGATGTGCGGTTCAAAGTGGAAATGTGATGAAATGCTGACTGCCATAGATCTGGATCAGGCGGGATGGTGACATAGATTTAGACAGAGCTGCTTTTGTGCTAAATTTGGGTCTCGGGATCCACTGGGAACCGTTCAGGGATATTATGTCTAGGTAAGGTCTCTTTGTAGCTCAAATGTGTATAAGAGGATTTGTTCTGGACATAAATGCTGATAATCAGTACAGCAGATCTTCAGCCTGATTTTCTACACCGCTGTAATGGAATCTGTGTGCAGCACGGGGATATTATGGATCGCTGTGCTTTATTCATAGGGCTAGTGGAGTTTTAGGATATACTGAGTCGAATGGTTGTAACAATTGTAAATGAAGTGCTTTGTGTATTGAACTGCAATACCTGGAGAAAGCTGCATGTCTGTTCATTAACAACGTAACCGCCTCTAAAATGTACAACTTTTGGGGATGTAAAATGTTGGATAATCTATATAAATAGGGTATTGAATTCATAGATTGGATTTAATCAACAAGAATAATTCAATATGTTCAATACTATCAAATGTATTGTATTTACGTAATTATTAATGGGTTTTATTCTGTTATTTGTGGTGTCTGATAACATAACATAACATAACATTGTTAAATTTAAAGATTATGATAAGGGCTATGATTAAAAGGTTTAATCTAATTAATTAAATGATGTGCCGATTAATTAATCTAATTAATCACAATCTAATTGCATATCAAATTTGACCGAGAAATGGCTTCAACTCACTAAATGATTCACCCAATTCATTCAAAACATGCATTAAGACTGTGTTTAAAATGACTAAATATTAACTTCTCACTGAATATGTGACAAAAACTTTTAATGACATTCCAGTTTCATTCTCTAGGCTCTCTAATTGTGTCCCTGTATCATATTTATTATTAAGCAACTGTATGAAATGTCTGGGGTGGGGCAAGTGCGTTAAATATATTGTAACAATTAATTGTAACACTTTATTTTTCACTCTAATTAACACGTTACATTACCAGCTCTAATAATGATATTACGCCTAAAAACAGTCCCTTAAAAGCTAAAAGTGCTCCACCCAACCTGGAAATTGGCTGAATGGATTTGTAAAAGTTTGAAATGAGCCCATTTTCATTTTTATTAAGTGGTGTCTTTCATTAATTGTATTAAAAAAAGACCTATTGTATAAAAATGTTTGATGTTTTTAAAATAAGCCTTTTTTTAAGCTTTGCGAGGCTTTATTTATTTGATAAAAATGCAGTAAAAGTAGTAGTCTTGTGAAATATTATTAATTTAAAGTAACTACTCTTTTTTTTTTTTATACTCTAATTTATTTATTTCAGAATCTAATTTATTGTTGTGATGGCAAAGTTGAATTTTCAGCAGCCCTTACCCCAGCGTTTACTATCATATGATCTTGCACAAACAGATATGATTGTATTATTAGTTTTACACAAGGAGTTGGGCACTGGTAAAATATAATAGAATAAATAGAACAGATTATATAGTTCTGAATATCCTTTAGTGTGTCTTGGTAGCTACCAATATAGGTGCTAATTGCTAAACATAACCAGCCAACAATTAAAACAATGAGCAATGTCAGCAAGGGGGTCAGGAAACCGTAGGATCAGAGGTTATAAATAGATTCTCAATGGGCGAATCCTCTTTGCCGCACTGGTGTAATCTTGAAGAAGGTGCACAGACCGGTAATAATAGTGGTTCTGGCTGCAGGATGTGATTTACTGTGAGACAGGACAGCAGCCTGTGAGGGAACAGGCCAGCGGTAAGCCACTAACTACCTGTCCGCAGAGACAAATGAGGGCCAAATTCTCTCAGACTTTCCCCCGCTCTTATTTTCTCGTTGTGCTCATTGCCTCCCTCATTGTATCTACTCCTCTTTCTTTCTGTAACGCTCACTTTATAGCGTCTCTTTACCCTGTCCTTCTCTGCGAGCATGACTAAAGTGCTTCTTTTAATGTAAAACTGCACAGTTCTGACATTCTTCTTTTGTATTGCTTGTTAAGTAAATGATGCCGGCACTCTAGGGAAAAGCATATAAATTGTGGTTCCCTGGCATGTGGGTTTAATACAGAAGTCCGGACCTTTGAAGGCATGGATTTCCTGTAGCAGGCATGAAACTGGATGAGCTCTGGATGAGCAGTGGTCTGTAGCAGCGGTGAGAAGCAGGGGGTTCGTCGCTAAATTGAATCAGATGTTGTCAGGCTGTGATGGCTCACGGTTCAGTGAGAGCCACTCAGACGCACTTTGGAGGTAATTGGAGGACTTTCTCTTCAACCTCACACGTCCTTTGGTGATTTATCTTAAGATATGACCTTAGTGCTGTTATTATTAAAATTCTACATGGATATCCCATATTCAACCCACTTATGGGCCTTTTTTTGAAGTCTCATATAGCCTTTTGAAGCCCACATTGAAGTTTATTCTTTCCAAGAACCAAACATTGATTTATGTTATGTTTGAGGTAAATTGGATGTAATATATAAGTATAAAAATCACCTTCAACATTTTTCTAGTACTAAAATAACTAAAATGAATAAAACATTATTTAAATAATATATAGCCCTATTAAAATGACAAAAAAAATGATAAAGAAAATGTTTAAATGGCTATAATAATTATTAAAAAATACAATAATATATCAGTGATACTAAAATAACATTGGCTCAATTTTTTTGTGTTCTTAGCAGATTTAAAATATGATTGAAATCTGATTTTCGTAATGGAGCTCTTTTTTATACTTGGAGTTTTTTCTCATCATAAGCTTTAAAACATTGCAAATGCCTCTCTTTCTAATGATCTTGTCACATTTGGATTTGTTTCCTTCCCTCGTAAAAAAAACTTAATCAAAGGCAGTGTATGCTTGTGCATTATTTGTGTTATTACACATTGGCTGTGGTGCCTGCAGAGTTCAAAGCTTAGGTGTTTGTTGGTCTCTTGGTGTAAAGGTCAGCTGGTCAGAGGACGCACCTGAACCTCGGGATGTTAGTTGTCAGTGGCCGCACATGGCATGATAGCACAGCACACAGCCATGTCCCTATGAGCCGGGACAGCCTTAGTGTGTTAATCCAATCAGATCAGCGGGGGGATTAGAGGCCGTTGTCTCCAAAGAAGACCATGGAGTTATGCTAATCTCTTTAGTGATGTGTGCTGGGGCCAGAGCGTCTCTCTCTCTTGAGATGCAGACAGACAGTTGCTTCATGTGTTGAGAGGGTATTTCATACAAAAAGAAAATCCATTAGGATGTAGCATGTTTTAGGAACACTAACTTCTCAATCAGCCTGATTTGCCTTAATACATAAGGTTTACAGAGTATATTAATATAGCTTACCCATTTGCACATACCATAGATTTACATTATTATATATTGTTTGATTGCACTGTTTTTGTCTTGCACAATGTTTTGTCTTGTCTTATTTTATTTAAAATCTTAGTTTGTCTATTGCACTATTGTATGTTTACACTGTTGTATGTTTTAAATGTTTACACAGTTTACACTGTAGATCCAGAGCTCTTGCCATTTCGTCTCCCTCTATATTGTGAAATGACAATAAAGTTCACTTTGACTTTGACTAGGGCTGGGACCAGAGAACCTCCTGATTGCCGAAAGTTTCAGTTAAAAAAGTTTCAGTCTGATTCCTAAAATAATAATTCTAATGAATATGTTTAATCTGATTCCTGAAGGAATGAATGTTATGAACCAGTTCTTTTTCTCCAAATCAAAAACATACAGCACAACCAGTGTAATCCCTTTCCTGAAAGAATGAATTCTATGTGAATTACAAACATGCAGTGCAAACCAGTGTAATCCAATTTCTGAATGAATGAATCTTACAAGCAGGTCTATTTTAGTCAAGTAGAATCATACAGAGCAACTGGTGTGTTCTGAATGAATAAATATTATGAGGTTCATTATAGTGAACAAGTTTTTGATTGACTTGTTATTGAATCAGAAGTTGGCTATAGAGCACAAACAGAGTAGACTGACTTCCAAAAGACTAAATATTATGAGTTGGCTCATTTTAATGAATCAAACATATACAGTGTTCAAAATAAAAGACATGCAGCACATGTAATCCCTTCCTTGAAAGAATGAATCTTGAAAAACATGCAGTCCAACCAGTGGAATCCGATTCGCAAACGAACATGTCATAAACTGGTTCTTTTTAAATGAATTAAAGACATGCAATGCATTCAGTGTAATCTGAATGAACTGGTTCATTTTAGCTAGTTAGAATCATACAGAGGAACTAGTGTATTATGATTCCTGAATGAACAAATATAATGAACTGGTTCAGTCAATCAAAAACATACAGCACAACCAGTATAATCTGAGTCTTAAGTCTTAAATCAATGTAGTCACTGACTGACGTAGTAAAGATGCATATTATGAGCACATTATATTTATTTCTTACACGTCCTCAAAGATTTGTTAAAGGTGCCATAGAATGGAAAACTGAATTTATCTTTGCATGGTTGAATAATAACAGTTCAGTACATGGACATAACATACTGTGAGTCTCAAACACCATCGTTTCCTGCTTCTTATATAAATCAAGTGTTTGCAAAAGACGGGTGAAAAAAGGTCCAATTCCAACACAACAGACTTTTTTCGTAACAGTCTAGAGGCGTAATAGTTATGCTCACCACATTTGCATATACCCGTGCTACTGACATGAGTCACGCTGAGAAACAGCCAATCAGAGCAGACCTCCTCATTACTATTCATAAACCTTCTAAATAAGGCAAAAACAGACTGTTTCATTCTAGGGTCAAATTCTAGGGTTGTACATATCAGACAACAATTTAAAATAATCTCTCAATGCATTCTATGGCACCTTTAATGAAACCATTAAAACAACTTAAATCAAATTGGCCCTTTTGGTACAATATCCTATGAACCACAGTGTCACAAAAAGGGCAAACTTGAAAGTCATTTCTTAAATTTGAAACTCATTGTCCCTACCAAGCCGTGCAACACTTATATTTCTTGTTCAGCATGAAAGTTGAAATTGATGCTTATAAATGCGTCATAGTTTTAATGGTAAAAAGTCCTGCTCGAATACGTCCCGTGTCGCCTCAGTGACTAGATGACTGATCTTCACATCATTTGCCGGGACTCAGTGCTGTATGAAATTGAATTCAGGGAAAGCGTAGACCGCAAGATGGGGATTTAGAAGCTGATCATTGTATTCCACTAAGGAGAAAAATGTTATCAGTTACTCCATTCGGGAAAAGCAGGCTTAAAACTGAAGCAAACACGCACTGACTTCGCCACACAGGAAGTACAGGAAAGCTTGGCGGTCGATCTGTCAAATAAAAGTGATTGGAAGAGTCTCTCACGATCGTCGTTCCTGTCGTCCTCATCTAGCATCAAGGACGTGAGGGGGATGAGGAATTCTTGTATTGGCAATCATTACACTCGTGCTTTTTCCTTTTTAATTCAATCGTTTTGCCATAAACTTTGATTTTCCGAGGCCTCGTTTGTCTTGGTGTTTCAGATGTCTGCTGTGAATGACATCTCACTTAGCACGTCTTCAGATCTATACCAGTGCGCACAGGAAATGGGCCGTCCTGCTGTCCTGCACTAGATTGATGCTCTACAAGGGCAAATTACAAGGTAATGAGTGGTTAGAAGGAGACACTCTTTAATTACGGCTTGATGGTCTCGAGTGAGTCTGAAGGACAGCTATGGATTATTGTGTGCTTGTTTGTGCGTGTCTGGATGTTTCAAGTGGCGGCTGGCCGCCGTCTCACACTTTCTCCTGTATTTTTAGTCGATTCCAAATCTGCAGGCCCATCTCAAGGCGGACTAATAATAGCCCTGGGGCCTATTATGACAATGACGTGCAATCTGTCTCTTTCTGCTGAACGGCCAGCAGGGCGCAAGCAGACTCATTCGGCTCACGCTAGCTGAGATAGCCTCATTAAAGCATGGTCTTATTAAAACATGTGAAACTGGGCGATGAAAGAGAGCAGTTTGTGCGGGAACGATGACAGAATCAAAGCTGTGACCAAATGGTGGTTCCCAGTGGGATTTCATTATCGAATTGTCGAGCACATGTCAACATATTTGCACATGCACACTTAATGAAGTGTGTAGAATTTTTTTTGCTTGGCTTTTTCTGGCTACGTTTGGATGTCATTCGTGACATTGGGCAGCACAGGCTGTGTTACACACAACTGTGCCCAGTGCCCACACAGAATCTGCACACAAAAATCAAATGATTAATCCAGACAGTTTTTTTACATAATATATGTTTGTGTGCTGTGTATTTGTATTATGTGTGTATATATATATATGTGTGTGTGTGTGTGTGTGTGTATATGTGTATATATATATTCATAAACTTACATTTTAATTTTTTTTTTTTTTTACATAAACTTTGTTAAATTAATAATAGAGCCCAAACTGTGCAGTTAAATTGTTTATTTAAAATATATTAATACCAAGCTAATGAAATGACAGTGCTATCTTTACTAAAATAAGAACATTAAATCTCAAACTAAAAATATGTTAATTCAAATGATGCTGAAATAAAATGTTACATGGAAAAATATAAATTCAATAAACTATATAAACAAAAAGAAAAGGTGTCTTGGCAGCTAACTAAAACAATATTTGAAGTACTAAAATTACTTTAAAAAATACTTTTAATCTGTTTGTCTGTCACGCACAGACTATATAAAAAGGTATTTATATTTACAAAAATAAATAAATAAACTAATCAAATACTGTATTAAAGTAGCAGTTAATTGACCAGTGTATCTATCACTACTGTAGGCCTTTGCATTAGTGATGGATATATTGGCCAAGCTGTGGGTCAACTGAAGGTAGAGGTCATTATAAAGGTGACAATAAGAAACAAGGGACTCAGTGAGTATGTTCAAAGTGAAGTTTCTGCAATGAGGAAGAGGTTGGATAATGTGCAGAGGTTGAGAAAAATGATTATAAACAAGGTTGTCACAGAGTTTGCGGCGAGTTGTTTTAGAGCAACACGGTTGTCATGGATTCATTGGATTCACTCTTCCACAGACGTTCACCTCCCGCTGCCGTTGATACGCTCAGCCAGTCAACATGCGTACAGTAATTCCAGGCTGTTTCTGGCTTTATCGCAAGTCCTGGACACAGAACCCCGCGACACTGCACCAGATTGATTCCTTTTGCATGCTGTAAATCTTCCCGCACCTCTGCTAATGCTCTGAGAACAGAGCCGGGATAGACGGCTCTTCATTACACCAACAGCGGGGCACCCAAACCAACCCATGACACAGTCAATTCTCAGCACAAACCGCATCTGTTATGCCAGTGTAAGATGTTAAATAAAGAAAAGGAAAGGCTGAGCATGTGGAAAACGATCATTTGGCTCAATTGTAAAGGATTTGTTTTTTTCCCTCTTGTTGTTGCTGAGCAGATGTCTTCAGCCAGCGAGAATTGGGTTCCGTGAAATTTGGGCTGGCATTGTATTATTAGACATCTGGATGCTGTTGCCTGATATTTGGCTTTGCAGCAGTTGAGGGATTTAAAACCAGCAATTTCTTCTTCTTCTTTTTTTTTTTTTTTTTGAGCCTCTCGCACCCGCAGTTGAAAGTGCAGAAACAGCTAAATGCTAGAAGGAACATCTAAGAAATCGAGGGAGATGGAGCATATGCTGGGAAAACAAAAGCTTAAACTCATATTTTGAAGGTTCCCACCTCCCTGATCTTGAAACATAGACCTAGTGGGATTGGTAGGGAAGGAAAACTGACAAACACATCACTAGAGATATTATTACCCACTTATGGTACTATTTATACCACCACTGGGCCTGCAGAGCACCGAGGGGAAGTGAGGTCATATATGTTGAGATTGCTAGAGGCTGGTTTACATTCTCCTGAACATGTTTTATTTATTAATACTATGATGGAGGTCAGTAACAGGCGTTTTTTTGCATGTATCCAGCTTGGTGGAGGAGGCGTTGTGAGCATCGGTTTGCCTGCAGCGAGTGGGGGGATGTGGGTGGGTTTCAGTTTATGCGCTTACCTGGACATGGATCAGAAAAGCAACGGGCCGTACAGGCTTTCAGTGGTTTGGTCCCAGGGTTTAGGCTTGAGCTGCGTGAGCGTGCCCAGGGGTTGTTATTGAAGAGAAACAGGAGAGCAAAAGAGAGAGAGAGTGAGAGAGAGGAGTGATAAATAGATAAATCTAGCCACATTGATGAAAAGATTTACATTGACCTCCAAAACTGTCTGTGAAAAGTAATTGTGGGAAAAGATGAATGGTCTGTTGCCTCCTTTTAAAATCACAAAAAAGGATTGGGTGCAATACCATCTGTCTATCTCTCTGTCTGTCCGTCTGTGGCAAAAACATCAACAGGAAAACATCTTATCTGCTATATTCGGTCATGCTCTATTGATTTTATATAAAGTTTCAAATATAAACTTTGCAGGGATTTGAAAATAAAAGTTCTTTGGAGTTTTGCCTGGAGTATTTCAAACATAAATCCGTTTAAAATAACGTTTTAAAGGCTAGTAAATTACAAACCCGAGGACTGCACGTCATACCCGAGGGATGATGGAATACAGTGTCTGTTTCTGCATTATTCAGCCATTTTCAATTAGGTAACAGATTTTTTTATGTAACTAAACATAGCACAGGGCCATTGGTCTTCAAAGCAGCCAAAGAATTCAGTTTTTTCTTTATAATATGCTCTCCAATCTCCAATTGACCACATGATAATCTCTTTACCTTTAGAATGAAGATGTTAAGGCTAAGAAATAAAAATATCACATTATTTTACGTTTATTTATTTACCCATGACTGACTTTCTTCTGTAGAACACAACAGGTAACAGTTCTGGAAAATGTTTTAGCCATGTAATGAACTTCAAGGTTCAAAGTGACCAAAAAACACAGAAAAGTTGTTTATACTAAATTTCTCATGCGCTATATTCCAGACAGCTTTGTGTGAGAAACGGACTGAAATATGAATGATTCATTTCTAATCATTATCTTCAGTAAGCTATTAATCCATGTGGTTGGATCATTGTACTTCAAATGTCTATATTATGTCATTTTTAAGGCTCCTAATATTGTTTTGGGAGTCTCCAGCAATAGGTTTGCATGCATGCTAGGTTAAAAAAAAAAAAAAACGCTTTTGTTTTCTCAAAATATGTGTTTAATATCAGCTAATTTTTCAGCAGTTCTGAAACGAATTGTTCAAAGCAGTTCTAAGATTTAGTCTTTCTAAACCCCTCTTTTCCGTGACCCTACTCTGCTCTGATTGGTCAGATGGCCCAGTCTGTTGTGATTGGTCGCCGCGTACAGCAGTTATCAGTAAAGCAGGCATGGGCAAGTTATTTGTGGCCGGCCAACATTGAACAAAGGTGGGAATTATTCAAATATGTTCAAATTACTAATGACTTGTTAATTCTTTAGTTTGGGAGACAATAACTTTATACTGTACATTGTGCACTTTCAGATTTGCAGATCATTTACTTTCACATACAGCTACAATATACACTGCATTAATGGCAGTATTGAAAATGGCTTAATAGGGGGACTTTAAAATCTGGATCAGTCCGATTTGGGAATTGGATCAGTTGCTTTATTGTTAAGATGTTCACAATGTAAAGGTTTTTAGTAAATTCTGACTTATGTTTCAATCTAATTCAACCTCTATGGCTTCAAAAGACTTGTAGTATAGTGCTCAAGTTGTATGGACCATGTTGATAAAACTTTTTACGGTGTTTTTGTTTGTAAGACCCCTTAACTTTGATACTGAGACATGTGTGGCCAGTAAAAAGAAGAGATACTGGTTTGCAACAGTAATGAGAAAATGACAACGTAAGGTTAATTTTTAAGTGCGCTATCACTTTAAGGAGTTTGTTTAGTGATGTGTGTGTATGTGTGTGTGTGTGTGTTTAAACTTCTTGGTGTGGGCCCTGACTGTGGGTTTTTAATATGTCTGGAATTTTATTGCCGTTGGGAAAGGATGGAGCTTTTGTGAACTACAGTCTAAATTGACAAGTAGATTGAATTTGTGGAATGAATGATGAAATGCTATTGAAATATTCATTTTTCCTTTGTGCTGCAGATGGGTTGGGGCGCCCACCCACATGTCCCGGTACTGTTTCACTTGAGGAAGAACTGTCACCGATACGTCACCTCACAGCTGTTCCGCAGAGGAAGAGAGTTCCCGTAAACTGATGCATTTCTCTTGATGATCAAACCGCTATTGAAGTTCCTCTGAACAAAAATGATAAAAAGAAACCGAGGGAGGGAACGTTCCCAATGCAATAACATCCGGTCTTCTGTTATTAAATGTTCTGAGGTGTTGTCCTGAGCTGCTATAATGAGTTTAAAGAGGGAAAGGCATTATGGGAACTTGATAGATGTAGGCAGTGCAGGAATCATGCAGTCAGGAGGCATGTGAACTAAGCCGGCCTGTTCGACGAGCGTGATAATTGAATTGTTGGAAATGCAAATCCATTTCAATGGCATCTGCAGACAATGACCGCTGCAAGCAAATGAAGATCCACCTGTGGAAGCTGTGGGCATGCGCAAGGAATTGTGGGTAATCGTTGCTTTGCAAGCAGACAAAGACCCTTTGAATCTCTGCAAGCTTTTTGTGTGTTTTCACTATATTCAGTCTTTTCTCTCTGAGCTCAAAGAAGTTGAGACTTATCAAGTCTGTCAATCTTTCCTTTCACTTCTTTCATTTTTCATTCACTCTTTGATTTTCAATAGATTTAGTCAGTGTAGATGGCATATTAAAGGTTTTTAGTTTTTTTTTCAGTTGGGATAGACATATAATGAACTTGGAAATGTGATGTAGTGTTTTCATATTATGACCCAGATAACTCTAAAAAATGAGTAATTCACCCAAAAATGAAATTTTCTTTATGGCAAAAATATAAGACGATGTTTTGAAGAATGCTGGTAATCATGCAATTTTTATTTTTGGGTGAACTGCTCCTTTAAATGGCCAAAATTCAATAAGGTTTTGTCTAAATAAATTAGAAATAAATGCTGTTGTAGTTGGTACTAAAATGTCAGCATTCGGTACCAATACCAGTGAAAATCCACGGTTCTCTGTACCAATTTCGGTACCAAAGCAAAACACAAAAACATGAATTGAACAACAAGCTATTTTTATTAATAAC
>JAUCMS010000052.1:17266600-17278218 GCA_032357445.1 Enteromius radiatus | reverse complement strand
GTGGCAGAGAATCGTGATATCAATTCTAAGCTAAAAAATCGTGATTCATATTTTTCCCTGAATCGTGCAGGCCTAATAAGGACGTAAATGTTGACTTTGTGTAAATTAGGTTTAATGCCGTAATTTTAAATCAGAGTTTGTAATAATTCTCAGTGATTCACTTCAGGTTATCTGTGGTATAATTTATTTAAATTGGTAAAATAAATAGTCAGTATTCACTTGGGTTTTCCTGCGCTTAGGAGCTTCGCTTTCACTTATTTTGTTTTAAAGGTAAAGTTCACCTAAAAATTTGAAATTGTCATAAATTGCTCACCCATATGTTGTTCAAACCCTAAAGATATTTGTTCATTTTCAGAACACACATTAAGTATGTAAGATTCCCTTACATTTTTTAATGTAATCCGAAAGCTTTCTAATGACTATTAATGTTGGAACAATGCTTTATAAAGGATTAACCGACTCTGTACTAATGCTTAACTAATGATTCATAGTATGCAGTTATTATAAAGTGTTACCATTTTTATTTTTTAAGTATCGATTCAGGCACCATTTAGGCACCGGAACAGTTTTAAAAGTATCAATTTGGCACCAGTATCTAAAATAACCCTAAACGATACCTAACCCTATTGTGTCTGTGAGAAAGTTTTATGTCTGTATATAAATGTCCACACTGAATTGTCAAAAATGCTTTTCTTTGTCCAAGTTTTTTGTACTCGGCTCTTACAGAGAAATGTATTTTCAAGTGGACCGTCTCCAGGATGACAGACTAGAGTCATTTTGCACAGTCTGGTGCTTTTTGCAGACACCAAAAAATAAAGAGACTTCTGTTTCACACTCAAAATCCACAAGCATCCCAGATGAAATTAAACCAGTCTGAAACATATTCATCCGGCCTATCCTAGTCATGTCATCTTTAGATTGTTGGCAGGGGTACTAGTGCATTAAACCGGTGGAGGTTAGATGCTCTGGAGAGGTGAGGGAAGCCTGTGGCAAGAGCTAGCAAAGGTTCTGCATCAATAATGCAGCAATGCTCCACTTCCCTAGTTTAAACGCACCATTGGGAGGGCGGCGCTGGAAGTGGAATGTCTTAGGAAGCCAACATGTCAATTGAAATGGCTTTCTTGATGTGTATGTGTGAGAACGAGAGCATCTTGGCATTGACAAACAACACGAGGGGTTAACATGCTGATCCAAACCAATCCGAGTTGTTTTCTTCATTTTTCTGCCACTTCCTCTCTGTGAGTGCGTCTGAAAGAAAAAACGGTGCCCCCCACAGCTGTTTTGTGTCTTGTCTGTCAGAATGGGTGACTGGTCTTTGTGCAGTCATCATATATTTGAGATGCTGATTTGCATGTGGAGTCATGTCAGGAGGAGAGTTGTGAAGGCTCCACTGTGAGCTGTCAGCCCGAGGAGGAGTCTTCCAGCATGCTCTGTCTTCAGCTATGACCTTGAACCCCAGACTCTCCAGCGGGGCTGTTCATTGCATCTCTCTTGAGCCACATTTCCTTTCCCATGTCTCAGTGGGAGAGAGCAGGGTTTTAACCCCAATAATGAGATTTTTAATGAAGTCGTGGATTGTTTCAAAGCATTTAAGTGCGTTTGATTCTACAAAGGATGGAAGCATGGATTTAGATCAATGATTTTGAAATAAACCTTCACATTCAGGGTAGCATTCTCCCCAATATCCAGCGTGTAGTATTTAGTATCATTGGCTATTACATTTGCAATTATGTTCTTGATACAGGATTTTTTTTTTACTCAAACCGACTCGAGCAAGGCACTGTGGGAAGTTGCAAAAAACATTTTACTTTTCGGTTTGCAGGAACGCATCCAGTCAAGGTCATTTTCACAGTGCCTTAGGATTAGTCAGTCAGTTAGTTGATTTCGAAATTGTAGTTTTACACATGTATACTCTTGTTGACACTGAGTTTTGTAGTACAAGAGGATTAAACAAATACTTACAAAAAACAGGCGCCAGAATCCTACGCTTCCCGTTGACTTTGCCAAAGCAGACTTGCACACGAGCGCACACACAATCTGAAATGCTTCTACCCGAGCTGGCCTCAACTGGGTCTTAATTCAATTATGAAAGACTTTTATAAAAGAGACTTGTGGTTCAATAGCTTAATTTATGAGTCTGCACACTGCAGCAGTCCAAGCTCGTTAGTATGACCCTCAGTTACTTTGTGAGGTGCCCCAAGTCTTGGTACTGGGTCCATTCTCATTAATAATGTGGCTATTTCGGTGTGTGTTATTAGTATTGACCGGCCTTGCATAGAGCAGACAGCCTGTTATTGGCTGGGATTTGGATCTGCTGTGTGTGTTGATAGGGCCCCGAGTTTAATCACTGTGGAAACATGAGAGTTATTAAAACGGGAAGCCTTGGCACTGCAGAGGGATCTCGGATGTCTCTCAGGCTGCCTAATGATTATAAGCCTGCAGCTTTGTCACCAAATTGTGAAAAAGGAAGAGAGATTTGAAGATACATTAAAAGTCAAATGATTCTGATCATTTAGAAGGCGAATTAAGAATCAATTAGAAGTTATTTTAGCAATAGGCTAAATTTCAAATTCTAATCTCGCATGTCTGAGAGTGTTTTTGCTGTGACAAGGAAGGTGTTGAAGTGCTCGTAACTGTCCTGTGCTTTCTGTAAGGGCCTGGTTAATACATGCACACTGCCACCATGTGGTCAGTAAGGGAATTGCATGTACAGTAAAAGGGCATTTGAGTGCACAATGTTGGCTGGATTGCCGCCTCTTGGCCAGAGGCAAGATGATTGCACAGTGTATCTCAGCACCCAGCGTTACCTTGGGAAGTGCCATGCGGGTCACCAGCAATGAATTTCAGCTTCGCCCACTGTTTTTTGTCTAATCACTGATTTTAATGCTGTTTTTCTTTGGAGGGAATCTGTTTCCTTGGCACATTTGGTCACTGGGGTGTGAAGAGGTAATGTAGGGTGAAGCACAGCTGGAGCGGGTGGTGATGGGGGGGCGTTGAATTTGTAACTGAGAGCTAAATCTCTCTGTCGTCAGTTTGGTCGAGATTAATCTGTTGAAAACCACCTGCTAGTTTGTTGGCAGTACTCGGTCTTCCTCCCACTCCACAAATCCTTTGCATGGTTCCGACGAAGCGCACTTTTCCCTGTGGCTTGTGTCTTTGTAGCATTTTCAGAGTGGCAGAATGCTCGGGTAGAGATATGTTTTTGTGTATTTTTAGGGAAAGGTCCCTATAGTGTGCATGTAAGCAGCGTAAGAACTGGGTATTTTTCTTGAGGTGGTTTCATCACCATCATTATCTGACTGCTCTCACTACAATACGGCCTTTCACTAAAAGATTCAGAGCTGTGCCTGTTATTTAGTCACAGTTTACACCTGTTAATTCCTGTCTTTCAAAACAAAGTCTTAATAGTAGGATAAAGTTGTAGACATGTAGACAGCCACAATACAGGTTGCAATGAGATGATGATTTTCCTTGTTTCTACTAGGAATGCTTTGTTGATGATATTATAGCTGTTTACTATTTCTCCAACGGCAAAGGTCACGGGTTCAATTCCCATGCAGTGAAAGTCTCATTGGATAAAATAGTCTTCCAAATGCTTAAATGTAAATATTATCATAATGTTGTATATAATTTGGTTTGTTTCGTGACTAATGGAGTTCTCTTATCTTGTTTCCTGCAGAAAATTCTACTACATCACTCTACTGAGGGATCCCGTTTCCCGGTACCTTAGCGAATGGAGGCACGTTCAGCGGGGGGCGACGTGGAAGACATCCCTGCATATGTGTGATGGACGGACGCCAACACCCGAAGAGTTGCCGTCCTGCTACGAGGGCTCAGACTGGTCGGGGTGCACATTGCAGCACTTCATGGACTGCCCCTACAACCTCGCCAATAACCGACAAGTACGCATGCTGGCTGACCTCAGCCTGGTTGGATGCTACAACCTCTCCACGGTTCCTGAGAAAAGGCGCTCACAGCTGCTGCTAGAATCGGCCAAGAAAAACCTACGAGACATGGCTTTCTTCGGCCTGACGGAGTTCCAGCGGAAGACGCAGTACTTGTTCGAGCGCACCTTCCACCTCAAGTTCATCCGGCCTTTCATGCAGTACAACAGCACGCGGGCGGCCGGCGTGGATCTGGATAACGACACGATACAGCGCATCGAGGAGCTCAACGACCTGGATATGAAGCTGTATGACTACGCCAAAGACCTGTTTCAGCAGCGCTACCAGTACAAGCACATGCTGGACCGCCGGGAGCAGAGACTACTGAGAGGACAGGCATCTTTCCACAGTCCATTCCGAGAGGACGGAGCCGGAGGAGAGGGTACGGCACGCTTGCCGACCGAGGACTACATGAATCACATCATCAACGGATGGTAACCGCCCACCCCTCTCCAGAGAGACCAAAAAAAGAGACACAGGAGAGGGGGAATAAACAGACCCAAGTGGAGTATCTATTTCCAAATGGGAGAATTCCACATCCCATTCTTTTGGTGGGAATATGGGACCAGGAATGTTCAAGAAATGAGTCTGTGAGCGTTTTGCTTAGTGCCGCATCTCATAAGCCTTTTTTTTTTTTTAAACAAAAGTTATGGCATAACATTAATATTAAATTATTATCTTTTTTTTTTTTTTTGTGCCACAAAGCTTTTCCTCTTCCGTTTCTGTGCTGCAGTGTTTCTCAGAAAGAGTGACTGAAACAAACAAAAAAACAAACAGGTTTTAATATCTGATTCGAATGAATATCTGAGAATCTATGAACTCTTTAGGGAAATATAAAGATTGTTTTTATATACATAAATATATAAATATGTATTAATCTTAGATTGCCTTTTTTAAACCTGTTGTGAAGTGGATGGAGCCAGTCACAAGTGGTTGAAAATTACTAACAGGTGTTGTGAGTATGATTTTATAGATATATCTTAATATATATAACTCAGAAGAGTTCAGTTTTCCATGCGTGTGTTTTTATCATTTTTTCCCTTTGAGTGTCGATTCCCAAACAGATTCCCATAAGCCCTGAAGATTTATTGGAAAGCCTTTCCTCACAGACGTTTCCAACTGCAGTACTGATACCCAAAAAAAAAAAACGATTACGCCTACATGTTTTGTTTGCTTTTTAAGCATGTGCTAATTTATACAGTATGCACTCTGTGTTTGTTTTTGCACATTTGCTCTGATCCTTTTACCCATATTGCAGTGCAGTATGCCCAAATTTTGCATTGTAAATCATGTACCATGAACAAAACCCTTCTCTTAATTTAACGATCAGGATTCACATCACCATTTGCCCTTGTTAATTGTTAAGTTTGCACGCATGTAAAACGTGTTAATTGAACTTGCACTGAGCATGTTGGGGCTTGACATCCCTCACAGATAGTTCTTGTTTGGCTCTGTGTCTACGGAGACTCTTTAATCTTCACACTTCCCTCCAGCTTAAACTCAAAATAAACTGACTGACTATCGAACTGCTATCGAAGCCATGTTTAGAGCCGTTTTTAAAATGCTTATGGGAAAAGAGTGAAGAATGGATCCCGTCGGTCTCTCTCAGTCAGAATATGGAATATGCAGATTAAAATCAAGAGACTGGTGAGGAAAGTGTGACCATTGCAGTGTGTGTGTGAGAGTGTGTGCGTGTGTGTATGTTAATGTATACAAGTGTATATTGGATCTATTTGAGGTGTTTTGAGTTTGCTTCCCAACAATGTTCATTACTGTGAGTATTTCTGTTATTCATGACACCTGGATCTTTCAAATTACCAATAAAAAGATATTTCCCATTTTTAAAATGTGGTCAATTTGGTCATTTTTACTTAAATGTGCTTTTATTAAATGTTGAGTGTGGCATGTTCCTCCAGAAATAATGTGATGCTGCTTATAAAACATCTTTAAGTATATAATTCCAATAATAACAATGAAGTTTTTGTGAAAACCTTAAATTCTTTTTTTCAGGATTATTTGATGAATAGAAAGGTCAAAAGGCCAGCATTGATTTTAAATGGTCTGTAATTTTTTAATCAACTTAATGTATCCTTGCTGAGTAAAATTAGTTTTTATTAAAGTGCCTCTGTTATGGATTTTTGAAAGTTATTTTTCATGCAGTGTTAACAGTTCTGAGTAAATGAAAACACAAAACACAAAAATGTTTGTGCACAATGTATGAAGTTGTCTCTCAATAAGTAAACTCATTGAAGAGTCGTTTTTAAAATGAATCCCAAGCCGTTCGGTGTTGATGTCAACGTGAAATATTAGCATATTACCCTCCTTCTTGTTGGCCTTTTGGTTGATCTGAATAAAAATGCTAATTCATTCTTTGCCACTAGGTGCCGCTGTACTGTTCGAGCTGTAAAACAGCGGTTTCCCTGGTAACGCTGTATACAAAGCAGCACTGTGCTGATGAAATGAAAATGAGACCAATCACATCGGATTAGCGTCATGCAAATTAGTTTGGAGAAATTAACTGGTGAGCGGGAGTCGTTAAGCAAGAAAGGTACACATAAATGCATACTATAAGACAATTAAAGTGTTTTTGACCTTGTTATTATATTTCATTGTAGCACTGATGTTTTGGAATTGTGTGGATATCACTGAACTGTAATATTCACGGTAACAAAAACATTTGATTTGTGGATGGCGTTATGTTAGGCTATATACTGTAATTACATTCACCTGAACCCTTTTAAATTCAGCGCTTAAACACTTTAATCTTAGGAAACCGTAACAATCCATTTCCTTCCCACATCTTGCAAAAGTGTGTCTGTTGTTTGAGTTAATCAGGAGCTCTCTCTTGAGTGTTAATTATCTTTTAGAGGATGTGTGTGTGTGCTCAGTGTCCCAGGAACAGGCTCAGTGTTATGACACATCTCCAATTTGTCATACTTTTTGCCTGGCTCAACAGATTTCAGAGACAAACAATATGAGAATCTCAAACGTCAAACAAAGAGTCAGTTAACATCTATATTCATTAAATATCATATTTCAGTACAGCAGTCAATAAGAATTTGTTGCGTTTCTGATTATGTGCAATTTAGATATATATATATATATCTTAAAAAAAAAAAAACATTGCAAAGCTTTTTCCTCAGGTGGCCAACCCTGTGCGTCTCTATTCACCTTTGTGTCTCGGTTTGTGTTCCCCTGAGAGTGGAGCTGAAGTCATCTGCTGTTCCTCTGAGAGCTTCATCTCTCTCCTTTGCACTTAAGATGCTGATGACACAGCTCTGCTGTAACCACAGAGATCCAGCCCAGCAGAAGCACAGGGATGGCCACTTACCTCACTCCAAGACCGGGTGGGATTGGATTTTGTGTTGTGTTCGAAACTAAAGACCAAAATGGACTTCAGGGACCTCATTTGTGAAATGTGCATATGCTCAGATTTGACCTTAGCATATGTGTACGCTTAAATCTACTTCAAACTACCTTCAAAAAGTCCTTATGGTCACGTCAGGTTTAGAGCAGACGTATGTGCTTTTTCATGTCTGAGTTCTGCAGGTTTTTGAAAATGTAAGCTGTTATTGCAGCTCGCAGTTTTAAATTAAATGAATCATTTTAAGTGTCGTTTACAAGGCCGAGAACTGAAACCATTCACTTGTGCACAAGTTCAAGATCATTTGCGATTCGTTTCATGTCTGAAATAGATGCGCATGTGTGTTTTCTCTGTGTACATTCGTTCTATTAATCACACGTACGCATATTTGAGTAAGATCACATTTAGGGTGGTTTCTGAAAAAAAAATTTTAATGAGGCCCCAGAGGTTTACAGGGGAAACAATGTTGCATCACAAAGTTTCAAAAACACACTCCGAGACAATATGACTAATCATAAACTAATCCAGAATTTAGTATAGTAATAATGGTCAATGGGTAGAAGTCACTGTAGTCCACCTAGGTAGATGTTAACATGGATGTGATTTGTTTGTCTTTAAAAACCGTGAATGAAGCTATGATACATATTTATGTATGTATGAATGAATGAATGAATAAATACAATTATCCAGATTACATTAAATTATTAACCCTTTGTTACTCATGTCCAACATACAATTTACAAAATTGACAAAGTTAAATGTAGCCTTTTATATATATATATATCTAAAGCTACAGCAGCATTCAAAGGTCTGTGAGATTTTAAGATTTAATTCATAATAATACTACTCAAAATAATATACTTTTCTGCAAGGATGCATTTCATTGGTCAAAAGTAATAGTAGAGACTTTTGGGTGGAAAAAAATAATCACTTATTACTTTCCATTCAACAAAGAATCTTCTAAAATGATCTTCTAAAGGATCGTGTGATACTGGATGTAAGTAAAGGCTGCTGAAAATTCAGCTTTGATCAAGGAATAAACTATATTTTAAAATTATATATTGAAATATATTAAAACAAAATATTTTACATAGTAATAATATTTCATAGTATTGCCATTATCAAATAAATGCAGCCTTGGTGAGCATAAGAGACTTCTTTCAAAAACATTAAATATTAAATCTTAAAAGCCCTAGCTTTATGTCAACAGTGATCAATCGTGACTAGTAGTCAAATATAGCACATGGACTGATATTAAAGTGAATGTGGTGTACATTCTTCACAGTGGAAGGAATATAGAAGCAGTGTGTGTGTGTGTGTGTTTTAGCCCCTTTATTACATTTGCCTTGTTTCCCTTATCACAAGTGTCAGTGGCACTCCACAAAAGATCAAATTTTCTCACACACAGCTTTTGATTCTGCTTCAAAACTACTAAAGAACCTAAGACTACAGATTATATCACTTCCCTCCATCCAACACAACCAACCCAAATCTGATTTAAGCCATTAGTTTAACTGAATCATAGGCTTGAGTGGTTCTGCATGTTCTGCACAAATACTGGTATAATCAAGTAAAGGAAATGTACTAAAGATGTTAGTTGAGAATCACGTGAGCCTGTAAAGTGTACTACATGGCCTAAGCATCAGCTGTTACTCAATTTCCACCTAACACGGAAAAAGCTATACCCTTCATGGACACTAGAGAGCGCTAGAGGACTGATAATGCCATTGATCTAACGCAAGTTGGGATCGTTGTCATTTTTTTCTTTCTTTAATGTTGCTCTTTTATCTATGCAGATATGTTTGTTTTGACACAGCATCTGTAAGTATGTGTTTATGTCGGTCTGTGTATATATTTGTGCCAGAAAGCGTCTAAACTCTTATATTAGTATAGTACTAGTAAGTATTTATAAGAACTTACTTCCGGACTGTTGATTAAATGTTCTTCAGGTCTGCATGTGTATACTTTCCATTTGTTTTTCCATACTGTATTCACAATCTTGGCGCTGTCCTCTGATCTGGATGTTCTTTGACCTGTAACATAAAACATAAAACCAAAGCACACTTATTCAGATGTATTGAGTGTTTATGGATTTTTGTGACATGAAAATTAACATTTTAACTTAGTCGTGTGTAATGAATTTAGCCTTCATGGCCATAAGACTCAAAATAGACATTCACATCAGATGACTACCCGAATGAATACCTGCTCAAATAAGTGCCGGATGTCCATAAGATGGAGCTGTAGGATTAGTTTTGTCACTTTTGTTTGTGATTCATTTTTAGCAGCGGAGGGTGTTTAACAGGATGGCATCCAACAGAAATACACAAGACACTTATATTTCTTTCTTTCTTTAATTTATTTATTTTCTTTGTGTCACAGAATGTCTAGTTCCTCACTGACCTTAGTTACCAAGAGCGCTAACCATTGATTAAAAATAAAAAAAACTTTAAAACTTAATATTTCAAGGACTTTTTACAATAACAAAACAAAAATCTGACCTTAAAAAATGATTCACATTTAATAACAAAATAATGCAATACTGAAACAAAAGTATGCAAGCATTTGTGTCAGATGGCACTTTCAAAGCATGCGCTTGAATGACGAATACTTTTTCATGTGCTAAAACATCTGCCATTTTAAAGGAAAGGCATTTCGTCAGGTATTAAAATGTCTCACGATGATCCGTCCGAACGAACTGAAAGCGTCATTTACAGTTAAACAATTCACTATGACTCGGACTTGTTAAATAGCCCAATGATGAGACGAGGACGTTTAATTGGGGACTATTAAAACATAACTATGCAATTAGGCTATATATTATAAATAGATATTTAAATTTTTTAATAAATGAGATAGCAATTAAAGTGATAGTAGGCTACCAAACTAGAGCAGGTAAATTAGTGCTTAATTCACCATCATACTGACTACAGGACTACAGGGACGGTTAATTGTGAATCAATTCGCTAGATGTTCTAAAGGCCACAAATGAGAATGATAATATTTAGGACGGACCGATTTCATAATCTAACTTTTGAACGCTACAGAGAATAAATTCACCAAATGATGGACTTTTCATGCTGTCTTGGTGAGATTAATACAAATTATAGCTGCATTGCCTAATCGCACTGCATTGAAATCAGATTAGAAATCATCTAGATCAGGGATGGGGGATGGGCAACTTCGGTCCTGGAGGTCTATGTCTTGCAGAGTTTGCAACCTTAATCAAACACACCTGAACCAGCTAATCAATGTCTTTAAAATCACTAGAATGCTTTAGGCAGGTGTGCTTGATTGGGGTTGGAGCTAAACTCTGCAGGACAGTGACCCTCCAGGACCTAAGCTGCCCATCCCTGATCTAGATCCTGTCAGAAGAGCTGCAGGCAGGGCTTAATTCAATGGTTCCCAATCCCGGTCCTCTTTTGCATGTCTCTCTTTGTTAACGCACCTGATTCTGATAATCAGCTCATTAGAAGAGCGCTCCGTGCATGAGCTGTGTTCCAATTGGCATTGTCCCTACACAGTGTTCATTGCTCCCTTCTCCCTGAGCAGGGGAACTCAGTTAAAGTTTACTTCACTTCAGAACATTCATTCACAGATTTGCACTGTAAATAAGTGAATACGATTTAAATTACGTGTCACACACTTCGTTTCCATCACCTCCGAAATCCGAAACCTCATTTTGGCAGATCCCCTTCTTCACACACGACTTAATGAAGTTCATGCTGACCTATAGCGTGCATGTGATATATTTCATGAACGATCCTCTATTATGAGCACTCTAGTCGTGCATAACGAATTTGAGCGTGCAAAAGACGTGACATGTGAACGAACCCTTATGCCAAGTTCAGACTGCACGATTTTAGCCCCGATTTTGACTCGCTGACAGGTTTTGAGAAATTGCAGATGGTATATCTTCCTCCTTAATCTTCTCTTCTTTTTGCTGCTAATGAAATTTGTATGGCAAGCTTCGAGCGCGCTAACGTTACCATTTTTAATAGTCTCATGTGAGAACTGCGGTCTTTCACGCGTGACCTCGCGTTGTTTCCATGTCACTTCTCGCGTGTGTTTGGTTGGTAGTTTGCGGACCGGGACAAAGTTGTCGGCAGTGTGAAACCTCCTGTCGCTGATCTATCATGCAGTGTGAACACAGCAGTGACAGAATGCTACCCCAGATAGCCATGTAGTGTGTAATGATCTGTGTCGCGACTTCTTTGAAAATCGTGTTGTCTGAACTAGAGTTGCACGGTACCCACGGTATACACGGTAACCCGCGGTGCCAAATCTTCACGGTTCCTACTATACTGAAA
>JAUCMS010000052.1:17231134-17242864 GCA_032357445.1 Enteromius radiatus | reverse complement strand
TTCCACGTGTGATTGTTAAGGAAGCCTGAGGAAATTGAAAATGTTACATGACCCCTATCTTATCCCTGATTCGTGGAGTTGGTAGTGTTACAACTCTCCCTGTGTTTCAACTATACCCGGTCTCCCCTACAAAACAGACCCTCTCACCTCTGTAATAAACACGGAGATGTTATCCCGTCCGAAATGGTACATGAACATCCGCGCTAAACTGTATGTAGGTATACATCCGCGCTAAACTATCAAAGTCATCGTAACTTGCGTAGTATAGACCCAGCTCCCAGCCCAACTTTGTGAATAGATTAACGGCGATATTTTTTTTATCACGCGATAAGAGTCTCGCGTTAACGCAGCACGTTAACGCCGATAACGGCCCACCACTAAAATAAATACAGTGATAATCAGGGTCACTTTGAATACAGGTTAATTTACAGAATGAGCTAACCTATAAAAGGAAACTTTTATGAGTATTTGAATATAAAGAAATAATACAAGTCCTAGGACCCATTTTGTTCATTAGGGGGATTTTTATTTTAGTTTTCTTCAAATCTATACTGTAAAATGCCTTGAAAAGTAATACAGTGATAGTCAGGGTCACTCCTAATACACATTAATTCACAGAATGAACTAACCTATAAAGAGACACTTTTCATGAGTGTTTGAATATACAGAAATAATCAGCGTTAAGACGTATTTTGTTGTTTGGAGGGATTTTGCTTTTGGTTTTCTTCAAAACTATACAGTAAAATGTCTTGAAAATAATTATAGTGATAATCTGGCTCACCCTGGATACAGATTAATTGTACGGCAAATTAATTGATAGTCTGGATCACATTGAACAAATATTAACGTCACATAAATATTTATCACATATGATTTTATCATTCCAAGATGCCAGATATGTCAACATGTCTTGACTGGAGTAATCAAATGTGAGACTTATCCACTATGTTATAATGCTTACAAGATTGCTGGCTATAGTCTAGCGGCATTAATTAAACAGTGAAAGGTGGATTCATTGGCTGCAGTGTCTGATCTGACACTGTTGGCTGGTCTCCATAACTATCTTCCCTTGAAGCATCTTCAAAGAGGATAAATAGTACAAAAAACATTAATTACATTCAGCTAAACTAGGTTAGAAACAGATGCTTGGATTATGAAAGGCTGACCATGAGGAAGAATAATGCGGTATTCTCTAAAAAAAGATATAAATAAATAAATAAAAAGGATGTTTTTTGACATTTGAACACATTGCTGCTTTTCTGATGATGTCATCACACTGTTGATTGAGATGTTTCATATGTCTTTCAAACATACAGTACAAACACCCACACGTTATTTCTATTGCATTCACACACGCATCAAAACCTGAATGAATCTTTGCTCAGGTTGCTTGTTCTCTAAATTCACCTATTTATTCTTTCCAAGAAAGCAATGACAAACCAGCTGAATTTGGAGAGCGAGCTGTAATGAAACAGCTGCGAGAAGCTTAAACCCAAAGCTGTTTTTATGGTGGTGAAACCCTCGCTGCCATTCAACGAAGCCCCTCCAGATGGTGGCCCACTGTTTGAGCAGAGCATGATGGGAATAGCAAAGACCTCTGCTCTGTTTGTTTTCAGTTAGTATGGATCTCACGAGCATCTCCTGGAAGAGGTAGAAGGGAAAGGAGATAGACAAGCGTCTGACAGTCTGTTTACCTGTGTGTTTATTCACTATCGCTCTGGGGAGTCTAGGTTTAGGAACCGTTTTCTGATGACAGATGTTCAATGTTTTTCTTGGAACTGACCTTTCGTTGCTGCAATTTCTGGATTGGTAATGCTTTAAATTAAATTTAAAGCATTTTATTGCATGAAATAGTAGTTCAACCTCTTCCTTATCTCTTGAACATAAAATGCTTTATATATACATGTGGTTTAATATTTAGCAATTCATTTATTTGGCTTCTGCAGTAAAATGCTAAAATGTTTCTCAAAACAAACTTTTCAAAAGGAATTATTTGTAATAAAAAAAAAATATATATATATATAATAAAAACCTAAGAATATAAAATATAATATACATACAATATAAATAAGACTTTGTGGTCTTATTACTTTTTGAACGCTAGCGTAAATTGTGAAAGATATTCGCTTCAGGGAATATCTTGATTCAAGACAGAATATATATATATATATATATATATACACACACGTTTTTGTTTACGTGATACAGATATGCATGTGTATTGTGCATATTTGTTATGAATATATAAATACACATACAGATTACACATTTATATATATTTTCTATATATTCTTAGATGTTATATTATATTTAAATACAGATTTTCTTAAATGTATACATGCATTTTAAGTAAAAAAAAAGTAAAACATTAAAAAAAGTCTTTATATCTTAGGAAATTCTGATATTTCAATACTTTTTATATATTATTATTATTTATATATATATATATATATATATATATATAGATAGATAGATAGATAGATAGATAGATAGATAGATAGAGAGATAAAAAGATAGATAAAAGATGATAACAAAGAGCTAAAAATATTAACATATTTATTGGACACAATGTTTAAAATGCATACAATTCAACAAGAGCTTTATGAAATAATAACCAAACCGGTACACAAATGATCACAATGTTGAAAAATTCAAAACAAAAGATACACAGAAAAGTAGAGGTAACATCTTCAGGTACTGACTGAGGACCTGGTTTGCTAAAGTCAATGACTCAGTGACCCTTCATGGCCTTATCCGATCATGTATCCATTACTGACCTCCTACAAGCCAGAGAGGCTTTTTGCACTCAGGGCTGAAGTACTCCAGTTTAGAAGTGGGTGGCAAAGTGCATCACATGTGTACACTTCAATTCAGGTACACCAGATATGATTTAATTATGTAATGCACAGTGCGGTTACCCGTACGGCAAAACAACAGTCCTGATTGGTACAGAGTGAGGCCGACTGCACAACCATCTAAAGATTTTGTAATACTGAATCTTTCGGCCACAAGAGAGTGGCCTCCTACAGTTTAATTCACGACTTCCAGACACATCATTAATATTTTTCAAACAGCGCTATACGTCTCGGCCGCTGAGTGACATTTATTTATTCTCTTGTCTCACTGCTAATCCTGGCTGATATTCAAATCTGGCAATCAAAGTTTAAGTTGTGTGTTCACTATCTTGGCTAAAAATGTCTATCAGGTCCTGATGCAATGTGCAGGTAACCCAGTATCAGGTAGTGTGGACTGTGTAAACTGCCAGACCATAACATATGCATGATATTACTGTGTATAACAGCACTTCACAAAATGAAATGCAAACAACTGCATTTATTTATTTTCTAAAACGCAAAAGGAATGTCAAAAAGACAATGTTTACTGCATTTAACTGTGAGAGTTTGTGTGCATGTTTGTGCCAATAGTGGGCTATAAGCTAAAAATATGAAAAATGAGAACTTTGAAATCACTCCAAGAATTCAAAGTTTGTTGTTTTTTGTTGGAAGATGCTTTTTGCAACGCCTCATTAAATTATTCGCTGTTATTGTCGCCGCATGGGAAATTACAAATCGGAATAGGCACATATGTTTCAGTAATTTGACAATTAGCAATCGCTCCTAATTAAGAATTACTAAAAGGACAGAGCAGATGTGCCCATTATTACAATTATAACCTTGGCTTTGGTCAATAAATATGTGGAAGAAATAAACATTCTTCATTATGGTTTCAATTAAATGTAATCAATGAGCCAAAGGAACACTTTCCCACAAGAGGTCACAGAATGAGAGGATAACACTGGTTTTGTTTCTGCTGCATCACTTTGATGTCTGCCAACACTATAAATAATGTAAAAAAATCATGTTTGAACTTAGAATTTTATTTAGCAGTTTTCTTACCAGTGTTCAAGTTGTGCTTATTAAATCAATACTGCAAAAACTCACCTACTTAGTATCGTCTTGTTTTCCAATAAAATGTTTTTATTAACATCATTTAAGCAGAATAAATTAATACAGATGAGACATACTATTGTTCAGAAGTTTGAGGTTGATATTTTTTTGTGTTTTTCAAAAATGTCTCTTTTGCTCAACAAGGCGACATTTATTTGATCAAAATATTGTAAATTATTATTAGAATTTATAATAAGCTTTTATATTATTACATATTATGTTTTCAGTGTCAAATTAACCTTCAGAAATTTGAACACTTTTTTGTATTATCGGGTGATAAAAGATACAAATTAAATGTCTTAATGGTTTCTTTTGACTACTTTTATACAACCTTGATGAATAAAAGCATTGATTTCTTTCAGAGATTTTGCTGATCTCAAACTTTTGAATAGTAGTATATATATTTTTTTTCTTTTTTCCCCAGAGAATATGAAAATTTTTGTCTTAAACTGACAAACCTTTTTTTCCCTTCTTTTTCATAAAGCCAAAATTGTCTTCAGAACATAAAAATTTGTAACTTCAGAGAGAAAACGGGTATTTAAATACTAAGCATAAGATTTAGAATCTTATATATATATATATATATATATATTCTTTTACTGGAAAACAAGACAAAAACAGAGTTTAAAAGTGTTTTTTACTGTATAAATGAACGACTTGTGATGACAAAACATAAATAAAGAACAATGAAACCAAAAGGCATCAAACAGGAAGTGTATCCATAGAAGACAGAACCGATTTGTCAGTTCTGTCTGATCTGCAGCCATCTTGAATCGTGTATCAGTGACAAACAACAATCCTGAGAATGCTTAGCTTTCCCGAACACCTTAAAGCTAAATTATCCATTACATTCTACAGCCTCACAATCCTTTGCCTGTCCAAAGCTAGAGTTGAAGGTTAAAATAAGAGTCACCACCTTGCTTTAATTTACAACTGACAAAAACCTTCAAAACACTAAGTCATTACTGTACAAATACAATAACCAACACTGTACAATGTCTCGAGTTCTACTGCAATACAATCGTTTCTTCTTCAATTACACATTTCCAAGCGCAGAACAAAGCACTGCCAAGAAACCAGAAAATGTAGGATGAAGCTATTTTTATAGTGCCAGCATCTGTTGCGGACACCTTTTTTTGTTTTTTTACACGGGATTGTGAACATGGTGCATGAAATGACATGGAAATTGTATGCTAAAATGTTTAAGCTCCTCCATTTTGTTATCATATGGAAATGCAATCTGAAGGTACCAATAACTCGGTAACCATCTACGCTAAACGGGGTCCAACACAAACACAGGTTCAACAGTCCACCGAGTGCAGCTCCATCAACACCAGGATGATTTAGGAATAAAGTCTCCCTCATAAAATGCTCAACACATATCCTTCCTCCTTCCAAAAAAGACGCTCACTTTTGTGATGAAACACACGTAATGAGGCAAAATACTTTAAATACGCAAAGAAAAGCCACATCAAATGAAGCGGCCCCACATCAACGTGTTGAAAAAAGACGACCGAAAGTTGCTGCCAGTGTGAAGGAAGGACAACATCTGCCCTCTCCGTGACATCGTCACGCTCTCTGTTGTGAAGCAACAATTACAGTACTTTTCATTCCTTAAACGTCTCTCGCTTTTCTCTGTTGCTGCACATTGGATGTCAGAACTTGTCAAAAGTGACAAGCGTGGGCTCTCTGAACTCCAGGATCTCCACGGTGGAATTGACATATTCCAAAGACGCTGCCGAGGGCTTGACGGGAGCAGTCCGGAGTGGCATTCGGGGTCAAGCAGCGGCCCCTCTGCGTAGCGTTTAAATGTGTGCGTATGCGCGAAAGACAGATCAGTGCTTCATTGCTTTCTAAAGAAGGTTTCTAAACTATTTCCACTCACGTAAAGTTTGCAAGGTCATCTCTCGCTGAAGGTTTCCTCACCCTTGCAGTTCACATTAAGCGTCTTATTGAAGAAAATCATACAGGTATCGCTCGCAAAACAGATAAAAGATTCACAAGACACAATCGGTGTTTCCTTTCAAGGTCTTTCTTCTGTACAACGAGGAGTGAAGCGTGATGTTCACAGTGCTGTGATGTCACATGGTGTTGATTCTTGTCCTTGCTTTATTTGGATGGATAGATATCCAAGTTCACAATCTCGGACATTCGCAGCGATCTACTGCCTTTCTGGATGCTGATAACAAAGGGGAAGGTACCGGCCCGTTCTCCCGTAGGGCTGATGAACTTCAGTGCTGGTAGAGAGATAAAACACAGTCATTTTGCAGCAAGACGATTCCATGTGGCAAGAACGCTCCAAATCTCCTCGGCAAGGGAAGCGGAACAGGTTTTGAGGGCGTTGAGGTGAGGTGCTATACCTGAACCTGAGTCCCGTGGTGTGCCTGAAGACACTGGATACTAGACAAGATCTTTTTCTGATGGCCTGCCAGTGCTACACCCATCTTATCCAGTTCACTGTGAGAGAAGCGAAACAGATCCAGCTTTAGAAAATCCATACTATTTTTGCAGTATTCAGTTAACTATGTACATTGTGTAAATAGCATATAATTCTATATCCATATCTGGTATATTTGGAATGCTTTACTACTGTATTATTTTACACTGTGTTAATTGTCTACAGTATGCAGGTTTTCTGTATGAATGGAAGCAAAGCACACATTGAATCCAATAATGCAATGCACTTACAGTAACTTCCATTTACAGTGTGATTAATCATAAAGCTATTTTTTTTTTACTCATACTTTTTGATCCCATTTGCTGCCAAGTAATGAGTTCACGTCATTACAGTATTGTTTACATAATTTAACTCTGTATATTATATACATGTGCTGGCCATATAATATGATGTAATGTATACATTGATTCTAGCCTGTCTTCCGCGACTATAAAGCTCATAGGAGCTTAGTCTGGTCAAGCTACCTTACTATAATATGGGAAGGAATGTATACATTGTACAAAGTTTCACTTTTTGAATGGAATTAGTGTATGATATGCGGTATGATATATTCCATAGAGAACACTGTTGACTGTCTCTTGAAATGCAACCATTCTTTTAATACTAATATAAATAAGTGTAGCTTTTATTTACCTGGTGCTGACATACAGAACCGAGTCCAGAGTGACGTAACCGGCGCTGGAGAAGTGTTCCTTGTACTGACCCATTTTGATCAAATCCAGCCAGTCTTCCACCGTACTGACCCCTGCCTCAGGAGTCACTGGGTCCTCCCTATGGTTGGAGGAAGAAGTGCTTTTAGAATAATGGTCTTATATTACCATGACATTTCATAACTGCCATGAAGAAAGCATTTTGCATTGGTCTTTGAGGATGTCAAATGTACGCATCTGTTTTTGTTAACATTGCATTTAGATTATGCAGTTTTCTCAGATTACATTTTCAATGTGAGCATTTACAAACAGTTTAGTAAGGGTAAGAAACTAGCTTTTTTTCATGCATTCGAGCGTGTGTGTTTTTGTGTCAGCTTATCAAAAGCTTATCATTGCCTGGACATGTTAGGCTTTCCAGATCCAGAAGGGAGGCAGATTGCACCAAATCATGTCTCTGTCACTCTCTCCCTCTCTGTTGCATAGCTTCAATTATAACACAGTCCTGAGGAATTTAGAACTAAACCCATTTTATTTAACAGCAAGGGCACGAGGTAGATTTTTCCCAGTGGTTGTTGGGAAAATTCGGTTTGCACATTCTGTTTTAATTGTGGCAAGCACTGGCTAAACAATCCAGCGCCCATCTGCCTTCTATTTGGCAACCCTCAAAATGCAGCAAAGGGATAGACAGGCAATCAGATATCAGCCAACATCATCACAAAACCCCTCTCCTGCTCGAGAGAAACATGCACTGGAAGTAAGAAGTTCGTACTGACGTACATCTGGCTTCAATCTAGATTAGCCAGATATCAGTTTCATTTATTTTGAATTTATTGGATTACTGCAAAAAAAAACACACCTCAGATTTTATCACACACCTGAGAAACATCATAACGCTCTTCATGAGCAATATATTGCAAGCCGCCACACACATCCCAGCGGTGCACATCTATTGAATTCAGATCTAATCTGCGGAGGGCATTTGGCTCACCAGACTGCAGTGTTGGCCAGCTGCTTCAGGCTGCTTGGGTTCCGGATCAGTCTGTCCAGAGTGTTGACAATCTGCCCAAATTTTGGACGATCGCTGCGGTTCTTTTCCCAGCAGTCTAACATGAGCTGGTGAAGCACCACCGGACAGTCCATTGGAGCCGGTAGCCGGTAGCCTTCATCTATAGCTTTTATAACCTGGAGGGATGAAGATTCCACATTAAAAAATCATACATTAGCAGCGTATACTCTTCATGAATACTGAGCAGATTTATTCCTCGCTTAATGCATTTAGCTTTTGTTTGGCAGTAGATTAATTATTTTTTTATCCATCTGTGACTAAAGTGAGAATGAGATTTCAGATGAGACTGTCTTTGTTAGCACAAGAGGAGAGCTGTTTAATTTAGTCCCTTTTATGAAATGATACCGCCGTAAGGGAAAGAATAAACTAGCTTGATGCAAACATTCGTATTATCTTAACTCTTGCCTGGAAGACTGTAATCGTCGAAACGCTCCATTGCCTGTTACCATGGCAAAGAAAGGAAGACAGATGGATTTTGTGGTTTACGCCTTGAATGGAACTTTTGAATTCCGCTCCCCCCCGACACAATAAAAGTGCATCCGCTAACAAGCATGCAAACGCTTTTCGTGCTCCACTTTAATATGTTGAGTATACAGGCTCGAATCATTCCCTAATGTCTCAATCTCCTTCCCGAGCAGCCTCTTTCCAAATCCAGAGCAAAGATCTCTTCCCAAGGTGAAAATAAATAAATGAAAATGGTTTCTGGTGTGGAAAATCTGCCAAGAACCCACTGACATGGATTCAAATTCCCTCTTTTAAAGCGGCCTGTGAATTGAAATCTGGAAATGCTCAGCCTCCAGATGCATTTAATCTTTTTACCTTTGTAAGCCTGGGAGGTTTTTTATTTTTTTTTAAATTCCAGTCCCACTGAAGTGTTCTGGCAGAGGGCTTTTATTACAAATCGATAGGAATTCTCAAGTTTAAAAATGTAAGTGGTGCAAAGGTTAACAGAGTTGTTACAGTTAACTAAAACTAAAAATATTAATTCCAAAAAACTACATTAAAAGTAAAAAAATTTTCTTTAAACTTTTTTAATGTGATGTCATGTTTTTATTGTGTTTTACTGTGTTAATTAGGTGTATATATATATATATATATATATATATATATATATACACACACACACACACACACACACACATATATATATATATATATATATTAATATATATTAATAAACATAATGACTAAAACTAAAATGAAAATTGAAGATAATAAAATAAAAGCTAACACAAATAAAATAATACATACAGATAACACTGGTTATACTTAAAACTTCTAGATGTTTCAATTTACTCTATTAATGTTGATAATGATAATGATATTTGTGCAGTGCAACTATGGTATAATTTAATTTCACAATTTACTCACATCCTGATTGGACATTTCCCAGTACGGTCGTTCCCCGTAGGATATCACCTCCCACATGACAATGCCGTAACTCCACACATCACTGGCGGATGTGAACTTCCTGTAGGTGATGGCCTCAGGAGCTGTCCACCGAATGGGAATCTTACCCCCCTAATAAACAGAACAAAATCAATGGTTAGTGATGTTGTGAATCAGCTTCACTACAAAGCTATGGTGCTCACTAGCAAAATGCTATCACTGCTTTTTTTTTAAATCCTGCAGCTTTACAGTAATGAAGCTATTTTATTGTCACAATATGTGTCATAGTTTAATAGAAAGCTATTTTTGAAATGTAACTTGTAGCTACTTTGGCTAAAAGGGAGGTTTTAGCTTTGCTAACTGTTAGCTTAGCTAGCTACATCTTTCTGAGTACCCAGCTCAAAACTGGTGATTAGCGGTACGCAATTATTATCAAAATATATGTCACATCAGAGGGCACACATGGAACATGAATGTTTGGACAACTGAGGAGGAGACAAGCCACTTGTTGAAACATAGCTGGGCATAATTGCAACACTCAACATGGTGGTAAGTCCTTCCTTTCAATTAAAAAAGCCATTCCCTGGTATTTTTGCTCTAGAAGGCTGGTCCAACCTTTATTTTTCATTTTTAATACTCATCTTCTAGCAAAACCACGTACAAATGCATTCACAGGCAGGGAAAGGAACACATTCTCAATGAGTAGATGTTTAGCCATCCATCAGTCTGGATAGCTTTTATGACAGTCCTGCGTGACCTCATTTCCAGACTACAGGTCAGCAAGAATCTCTCTCGACGTGTTTGATACTTTCTTTCTTTCGCAATCAAATATCATATTTCTTTTAAACCAAGAGCCGAAGCAGTATAACATATCACAAAAAAACTGTTGCATAGTAAATCTAGTTAAAATGAGACTTGAGAGCAAAAGCTTGATCTCTCACCCGTGTAGTGTACGCCGCCTCTGGATCGTCCTCTAACACACGCGACAGCCCAAAGTCAGACACTTTACACACCAGGTTTCCGTTCACCAGAATGTTCCGTGCAGCCAAATCCCTGTGCACGTAGTTCATCTCTGAGAGGTACTGCATCCCCGCAGCTATCCCACGCATCATTCCCACCAGCTGGATTACTGTGAACTGCCCGTCGTGTTTCTGCACAAAATGAAGAGTTCTCATGTCAAATTCTCATCCCTGTGGCCGTATTTCCTGCCTTGTTCAACCTCTTTAGATTCTGGCACAGTCGGTCATGTTTGCATGTGTCTCATGAGTAATTCATAATTCATTGGCTTCCTAATTAATAGTGTTGCTCACATGTTACAGGGCACGAGCTATTAACTGCAATCACTGTATAATCATTCAGGCTTTTATGCAAGCAATGGCAAGTAAGTAACCAACTAACCAAATTATGATGTTTCATTACACCCTCTGGCAAGAAAACGTAAATGTTTTGATTGCTAACTATGGTTGCATGGTAATATAGGATTAATAATGGGACGGTGGTTTGTTAGTGCGAAGGTTATACATATACACACACGCACGTTCACTTACTGTACATTATATACATTTTTTTTCAAATTGATTAATCACAATTAATTGCATCCAAAGTAAAAGTTTGTGTTTGCATAATATGTGTACTGTGTATATAAACGAACACACAAACATATATTTAAGAAATATTTACATATGTATTGATTAATTGCATCCAAAAAAACATTTTTGCTCACGTGTGTATATTGTGTTTATGTATGTGTATTATATATATATACACACACACACACTTATATACATATACAAGCACATTTATGTACAAAAAAAGTAAAAAAGTGAAGAAATGAATCACGATTTGTAGCTTACTTATATTATACATTCATGTATATTACATATATTCCTTATATTTTTTTATATTTTAATGTAATAAATTAATATTATATATTATATATAGTAAGTAAAAATATTTTGGAACACAATTGACTATGAAGAGTGCAATGAAAATCATTTATCTACAAGTATTATAATCATAGAAAGTAAATATTTTCAAGGTAATATTTCAATACTTTGCATTGATTTTAATATAACTAATATTTCTTTATAATACCACTCTTTCTATTTTTCTCACATATACACATATACATATACATACATACGTGTGTGTATATATATATATATATATATATATATATATATATTAGTGCTGGGCAATGATTAATCGCGATTAATCGCA